>VNWX01002715.1:0-11508 GCA_009869905.1 Ceratophysella communis | reverse complement strand
GTTTAATTTCTAAATTTTGTTATTTTACTTGAGTATACATATATAAGCCCATGTTGTTACTAGAGGGAGACCAGCGATCAATTGATTGTTGTATTTCTAGCAAAACAACTGAATAAATGCAAATCAAATCTTAGATTCTTCAGTTGATATATCAATTCTAAAGGCATACTAATAAATTATACTGCTTTAATTATTTATACTTTCGGCATTCCGAAATACATACCACAGCCAGTTCATTATTAAAGGCAAAAATCGCTCAAATCCAACCGCTCATAAAAATGTGTGACTAATGATTACTCTGAGCTAATAGCCACTGTTAACATTGAGCGCGTCATTTTAAGGTGTAACATAATAATTGTCATTGATTATATAGTCATTTTAGAATACTCACTTGGAGATGAGGCCATGATGCTTCAAATGTTGGGTCGTCTTCTTCAGGATCAAAGTCAGGATTATCACTCGGCGGTAATGCTCGAAACAAATTACGTGCTATCTGTAAGATTAACATAAACAATGAATGAATAGATATATGTATTAAACGTTCACGTGGTACCCCTTTTCAAAGGACAATATTGCTTGTTATCACGCTATTAATATTATTAGAGGAACAGGAAAGTGCTCGTAAATCTTAAGTCGTAAATAATATGAACTCTGCTTTGCAAATAATATTAATTTGATGGTAGGGTACAGGCCCGGAGGAATTGAAATAAAACAAATGAATGAATGTTCGATGTTCGTGCCACACGCACACCTGAGCAGCTTTATTAGAAATCCATATTATTTATATGTGTAAAGAGGTCTGCACAAATTATACCTCAAGCAATATCAACGAATAAAAAATATATACACAGGACACGGGGCAATACTTTTTCGATAGCTTTTCATTCCGAATTCAAAAGTCAAATCATAAATGAGCAAGCACTCATTCAAATTCATTCTGCGTCAAGCTCTTTCTAACCCCAAAAATTAGGAATCCATTGTTGTTTGTTGTGAGAGTTATTCGATTCGTAAACATTACTACTCGACCGTTTGCTGGGAATCCAGTCAACATGGCACACATTACAATCAGAAGAATGGAACACCGCACGGCCGTTATTTATATCCACATGCATATTGATTGAAGACTAGGTATTACAAAAGCTGTGGGGAGCGGAAAATGTGAATTTCACTTTCTATCTTCTTGTCGCGAGCGTTCTTCGGTTCTTTACTTCCACTTGTCATCGATTTTGCGTCAATACTTAGTGACGCAGGTCTGGGAAAGAGAGCCCTGGCTTAGTTTTCGTCAGTACAAAAACAGACCTAGGTAATTAGCTTGCAGTCGTAAGACACAGGAAAATGCTGGTTAGGGTTAGGCACGACGCCGCTAAAGTGAAGCCCTGAAGTTAAAAATACACCAGGCTCAAGAAATGAGAGAAAGTGTTTTTCTAATCGATGTCATTCGAGATTAAGGTTTTCTCTGACATGTATATCGATTGGCAATGTGTTCCTTCCTTTGTCAACTTTCACAGCCTCAGATCTCTTTTGCTTTTACTCTGTCCAAAATCCCAGATGGGCCTTAGTGTACTCACATCCTCATCGAATTCTACTTTGAACTTACACCAACAACAGTTATTTTTATCTTGTTAGTCTCAAAGACTATATCTCAAAGTCTGCAAAATAACTGCATTCTGGACTGGGATTGGGTCTTTATATGTTAGCCCTACACAGACTTTCGAGTTTGAGTAAACTAAAATTTCATGATTAATTGCTTTTACATGAAACATTGAATGAATGGGGTGAACTTACCATCTGAATGATTTCTGGATAAGTTGGTTCAGTGAGGACTCCACGGTTGGCTGTAATGTAGTCAACTAGTTCATTGAGGGCGGCTCGCTTGATTTCTTTCCCTTTTAAATCAGCAACAGGATCAAGAAAGTCAAATGAAATACAGCACTGTCGTAACTTCCGGATAAACAATTCTTCATGTTCCCCGGCTGGAACATCTACAGAGAATCACAAAAGAAAGAGGTCAAAATCAAATAAATCGCACAAACTAAAACGACAGTTTCAAAAAATATACAGGCTTCTTGAGTAATTATTTTCCTTGAAAATAGAACAGAGTTTAGAGTAACCCTACCACAACCATATAGTGCCAACTGGCTCAGAATTTTGTATTAGTTTTCCTACTAACTGGTGACAAAAATGAAATTAAATACGACAGCAATCTGAGTTATAATTCGGACGTCATTGATGTCACCCGTTAGCAGCACAGAGGGCCGCACTTCGACGGAGAAAGTCTTGTACCCTACAGGCGAAGTTAGCTATCAAGATTTCGAATTCCTTAGTACCCCCAAAACGATGGCCTGACTTACTATTGACTATTGTTACGAAGCGCTTAGCATGTTGCATCACAGTGCTGGCGTATTCCAGCAATTAAGTTCCAACATGATATCGGAGATATCTGAAGCAAGAAGGCCACTAAAGAACGAATGGGCGTATTTTCTCCGGCAGGAGGAGGAGGCTCATTTGTGTGCTCTTGCTCTGAATATTTTATGGGGAAGCCTACTATTATTGAGTTATTATTTAAGACCAAAGTCGCGAATCACTGTAAAAAACCAAAAATAACCCACTAGTCAATACTTCTCTACTCCATTGAAAGGTTGCTATATTAAGCTGCTTTGTACTTTCAATGACGTGTTGTAAAATTGTAAAAAAAATGTGTTTTTGTTAGCCTGACACGCCTGACAGTATAGAACAAGAATGGCTTACCCATTAATTGGCTCAGTAATTATTTAGCCAAGCAATAACTACAACTTTGAGAAGCTAGGCAGCCGCAGCATTCAAGACCAGACCAGTTCAACCTCAGGTTATATTGCGAATTGCGAACAATGCGAAATGGGCTGTAGCTGTTGGATACTCAATCCATTCCGATGTCCGAAGACTAGACAAAGGCCATTCGGTATCAACCAGTATTCCGCTGCTCAGCCGAAAACTCATACTGTCTCAAGATTCACGAATCTTAAGTTTAACTAAATCATGAAACGCGTACTTTATTATTTCAAGTGCAAGGAAAGGAAGTAACGGCCGGTGTTCAAAATTCAAAATCTTATGCATAAACAGAGTAGCATAAGAAATTAGATTTTCTAATGCACGAATTGTAGTAATCTGCAGTTTCTTGATCCTGGCTCAGATCTGTTTAGAGTTGCGTTGCGGTCCTTTCTGTCCTGAGTCCTGAGTATCAAAATTGGAAGGATATGCTGATGCTGGTATAAGTTTCCGAATAACAGTATCTAAATACCTGACCCGGACCAGTCACAACTTTATAAACTTTTCTTTAGATATTTAAGGCCAGCCGAAGACAGGCTATGTTCGGACTCCGAGCAGGAAAAGCCTTAACTGAGCTAGGCATATAAATATATGCAGGTTTGTCAGACTGAATTATGTGAATTAATACATCGGGCTCACTCACCATGATAAATTCGAGCTGGAGGCATGCTAAGATGTCAGAAGCAACTACAATTAGTACGACTACTAAAAGACTTCCAGCTGTCAAGATAAAAACTATATTCTAGACACCACCACGTATTCGTCAATGTGAAAGTCCTAGAGTTCTAGATTCGGCTTTCTGCTGACACGTCAGATGAGCGTAACAATTAGGCGTGTTGAGAGGGTTGAGTTGAGCGAGACAGGAGTCAGGAATCAGGAAGAACAAAAGTGAATTATTGGTGAAGGGAATTATTAAGAAGAACGAGTATTAAATTAGAAGGTTATGCAGACTCTGACTCCTGTCGTCTGTCCATGGCAGGATCAAGGAAAAAGCTATATATACTATACTATTCTTGACTCCAAGAGTCAACCTGGAGCTCTCTCTAACTTTAATTCCCACAATTACAATGGACAATCGCCCTCACTCTCACTAACTCTGCTCTGACCCAAGCTCTTTCAAGCATAGAAGAATCCAGCAAGAGGGACAACAGACAACTACCCACAGTACTCAGCCGTTCTCACAACCGAACAATGCCACATGCCAATGCTCTTAATTGCCCTTTCATCGACTAAACCATTAAAAGTAACCGAAGCCGGCTATTACAAGTTCTAATGGAGGTTAAAACCTATAACATTTAACATTAGTCTATGCAAACTGCTAATATTCAGCTTAACATGACTGGATTCTAAATGGCTTCGAGTTACCGAATGCCTAATCCGCAGATTCCAAATGAATCCAATATCCAATACCCGCTTATAGGGTTCGAGTGAAACATTAGCCTCATCTCATGTAAGAAGTGAAAATTTATGTACAAAAGAAGACATGGGTGTATTTTAAAACCTGCGGAGTTTGGGTATTTAAAATTGTTGTTTACTGTTTTTGCAACAGCCTAATCCCTAGTCCGTCATTATCGTTACATTTAGCCGAATCAATCTGCAAGATGTTTACCACGAGAAGGATGTGAATATTCTAACTACCTCTCATCCGTATTCCGCATTATATTTAGCGCTAGATATACAGATATGAAATATCTGCTGTCTGTTATCTGTAATGGCAATGGCTAAACAGAAACCAGAGATTTTACACGTTACACAGATAGGCAATCCGGGGTTTAACGATTAGCTTAAAAATACAACATGGAAATGCATTGACATGTCTTCTAAAATCTTTGCCAAGTGGTGCAAGGACATTCTAGACGTCGTGTACCGTCTATATCTAATTCCACGAACAACATATTTATAGCTCAATAATAAAATAAAACCATGGCTGAAATTCCAAACAATAACGTCACCGCACACACGAGTAATTACGCACTCGGCCACAGCCACAGGCTAGGTTTTACTGGTTTGAAGGACCATATATACCATATTCTAACTTCTAACACCCCGTGCCTCAATGAAAGTCGAAAATTTAATTCATTTCGAAAATGAATTGAAAATCGGAATTCATAATCATAGTTGGCTTCACGATTGTTTTGTTTTTCCTTTCACGTAATTAAGCTCGAGCAGCGTAAGCGCCAAACCAGAGAGAAATCCAGAGGATGTGGAAAGTGGAATTTACTAATTGATTTTATGCCCCACAACGAAAACAGCAGAAACCTGGCAAGGCTTAAAACCTTGCGTATTTCCTATACCCTTAGCCCTCTTGTACCTACTAGTAACATGTTATGCTGCTATTGCATTCCCTTAAACTATGTTTGGCATTTGGTACTATTCTGCCAATACCCGCGGCACGGACTTCGGATCTAACGGGGAAATGGATTCTGTATCCAAACCTAAGCTTCCAGCTCTTGCCTCCACTTCATCGCACTCGAGCTTCAATCTTATTTATTTATTCAACCATGTTTCCAAATTGCTACATTCTCTCGGTGCAAACTCTAGGTATTAAACGAGACGACCACTAAAGCTGTGAGACGGTGTAAAACAAAGAGCAAATGTTGACACAATCTTGTCTATTACATCCGATAATACTAGATACAAAGCATAAGTATCCAGCGCTCCAATCGACACACGCAATACTTTAACGAATGGCAAGCGGGTGAGAGAGAAACGTAAAGATAGCAATCAATCATATAAACAAATTCGACATCAGAACATTGAAATCCGCATGCATACACTGGAAACGGGAATGTTTCCAAAGCCCTACCGCTTAGCCTTATTTACTTTCTAAGATCCAATCCACCCACATTAGATTAGATGGCTTAATTTGTATTGTCATTCTTCAATGCTTCTAGGCTGCGGGGTACACTATTTAACAGATATAGTTTCAGTGACTACAAAGAGCGAAAACTAGATTGAAATCTGAAACGGTGTACTTTGCCCTTTGCCACCACTACAGCAGTAGTGGTGAATGGCAGAGGCTTTTCTAGGTTTTCTTTGTCTTGCTCTCCCACTCTTCAGGGTCAATCGATCGATTCTTATTCCTCCACATTCCTACTGGATTATGCAATGACTGTTGAGGGAGGCTCCTTTTTCCGCTACACACTGTTTTCTGCTTTCTCTTTTATATAGCCTTAAGTACCTATCCGTATTCCCGCCGGATCGGTTCCTCGAATGCATGCCTTATTGCCTTCATTCCTTTCTACTACATTTGCTCAGGAGTTAAGCAAATGTTAAAACATTACAAGCCAGGATTGCTTGTTCAGATTGCACTAAATCCTGAAATATTTACCTGATGCTTTAAAATATTAGCGCAGCCAATTCATTGATCTCTGATTAATTTCCAATACCCTTATTGGAGAAAGCAGACCACTTTCACTTAAGCTCAACAGGATAAGTGGATTCTGGAGTTGGCCGTTGGCCTATCGTTAAACTCTTAAACTTTAACCTCGTCGTACATTCAACATTTTCACACCTCCATTGCACTATGTTAGCCCTACGCTACATCTATAATTTTTATATTGTATGGCATAAAACGAATGATCAGCCTAACCTTACTTACAATAGTTGGTTAATTCTTTTCCATTTGCAGAAGTCGCAAACAGCGTAACATGTCTAATTCGCCCCAATTGTGTTGAGCTGAATGCAATTTACTTTAGGAAATTATGGGTATCCTGAGACTGAAATAATGAGATTATTAGACAGACGGCATGAAAGAAAGTTCAGAACACGAGGAATAGAAGCTTATCCCTTGAGTGAAAGTGGAGAAAGCAAGCAGTGCAGTGCTGGGTACTGAACTGGAGAGTAGTGCAGTGAAAGGATGAATACAAAATAAAACGAAACAACTTAGCTTAGCTGTGCGGCAACGAACAAATGAGATTACCCAAGGAGTTCTTCTCCTGTCCCATTTACTTTCAAGCTTCAAGTTTTCACAGAACTGGAAGTTTGCAGATTAAATTATAATCTCAGAAGTTCATTTTGGCAGGTGTTTACCTAATCTAAACTTAAAGCATATTCCTTCAAGTGTCAAGGTATTTTCTGCCAAAACCGCCACACGCGCTAGAAAAAGCTGTGATACGAGCTACCCTAACACCCAATTTTCTTGGAAATCCTATAATTCAATCCAATGAGTTGGCAGAGCTTATACATAGGAATTCCAAAGCCGAATTAAAATATTGACGGATGCCTTCTCTCATTGATTATGAATTAATCCTTTCACATAAACCCGCATATCGAACAATAGTGAACTGTGTTAATTTATCTTAACTTCAAACGTAAAATAATATTTTTATCTGATATCACGGTGTGCCTAGTTGTCTGGTACCAATTCAATTTCATGCCACGATTTTCACAACTACTGCATGAACCACACGAACGATAAACTGATTAGCTAGTTTCAAACGCAACATTGTTTCTTTGCACTTCACTCGTAACCCACAAAACCTCGTGTTATTACAACCAGCTCCGAAAATGCAATTGAGCCAATGTATCAGCTAATCACCGATAAGCCTTGTGTTCAGAGCGAGTACTAAAATGAGCCCTTAATAATGGCAATGTAAACAACAAGAGCATAACATAACATAAAATGAACATCAATTCTTAAAATATATTAACTTCAAGCGTGAAATAAGGATTACTATTATCGACATTATGTACAACTAAATCCATTCAGAAGGGTTTACTTTACCTGCTAAAAACAGAAATATTGCATACACGTACTAAGCAATTTGAAAATCACAAAATCGTGTTCTAAATTCGAAATCAAGTTTGCACTAATCGCTGATCTGTCAGCATTACCTCAAGGAAGTACTCGCGCGATGTGCAATTGATATATTTCTTAATTTGTAGTCATTTCTATCAAATCAGCTTAAACCAATAGCAATGAACATCTCATTGGTAACCAATCGAAGTATTTCCCGGTTTCGTTGTTCTCATAACGCTGACTTTATTGTCATGTATCATGATGCCCTTTTTTCATCCTTCGCTCTCCCTACACACTAGACCAATACATTCGCAGGCCAACGAAACGAAAGAACACCAATCCCCTGCTTGATTTAGAGTTCTCGTTTCTGTTTCTGATCATGTCCGTTCACTGCTAAATATAAATAATACGGATACAATTTCTGAAGTTGTTGAAACACTGCTCTAGGTCGGTAAGGCACGAATGATGCTCGATTTAATCTGAATCACTATTGACTATCACTTGACACATTCAAATCCATAGAAAAGGTTTATCTGGATGAGCCCAAAACTAGAAACAGAGAGCGAGCGGCTGTCTACTGCTTCTAAATATTCAAATACATGAAACAATTTGCATGGCATGAGGCGTGAGGGTTCTACCGGAACCAACATTTTGACATGATTCCCATATAAAAATTTCGAACACTTCCTGGAACAAGTAAAGTTTATATGTGCGACTTGAGCATGAGTTCGAAGATTGTAAAAAGGGTTGTACATAAAAACGAAAGTGTTCACAAGCTATTCCAAGTTCCAAATACATTTTATGGCCTGCCTATAACACGGAGCTAGTTTCTGCGAAGGGCTAGCCAATCACAAATATTAATGTAAACGAACTGGAGAAAATTAGTAAATGATGCGCAGCCAATTCGATGACCTTGACTAACAACAAATAGCAAACCCGAAGTATTGTACTACTTACTACTACTACCGTGCTTTGCTTACTGCTTCCGGCTATGGCTATAGTGATGTGTATATGTTCCATGTTGTTCATGATCAACCTTATTTCTCGGTGCTAATGTATTCTTACTAATAACGCAGCATAAACTTGAGTTGAGAACTTGGACTAAGCATTAAGCATGTTTATCCCCATGCTCAATGCTCAAAATCCGGTTATTGCCTAGCTGTCTGTACACACTCATCAGCAATTAGCTAATTTCAGTTTCACCAATATAGATTCCAGCCTCCTACGCGCGCAATGCACGAGCTCCAAATCAGTTCATTAGGTTTCAGCTGAATTACGCCAGATCAACGTACATTTTTAATTCACTCAAGTGAACTCTGCCTTTAATAAAACTAACAACGCTTGAAGAAATGAATCTGAAATCTGAATAATAAGGGGTAACACCGACAAAGAAGTTAAAATGAACTAACCTTTAAACAATGGCAAAGGAGCAAGGTCAGGTTCATTGGCTTGATGATATCTTGAAGAACCTTGTGACCTCTTCTTATTTTTCCTTAACGACCGTTTTGCAAACGGGTCGATCCGATCAACGAATGTATTGTTTGGCGTCGCCATTGGATCTGAATGATTAGGTTGCAGGAAATTCTTTTTGGGATGAACTAACTCTGTATTTCGAGTTGGGTTCCCGTCGTTCGAATTATCTGAAAGAAATAAATTCAAACAATGAGAATGATGAGCCATGAGCCCGGAAATACACAGTAAATCTAAATCTGTTAAACGAAAACCTTTGTCATACAATGGTAAATGGTAATGGTTGTATTAGTTCCTAGTTTCACACAGAATCATGTTTCTAAAAATTAGTGATAAGAACTACTAGAACGAGAAGAATAATCCTCAGCTTCAATATGCCGTGTACCTTCTGCAGACTGACAACGACAGCACTTTCTTTTCTTCAATCCTCACATTGCATTCAATTTGTCCACTTCGTGAATCACACCTGACTTTAACTTTATCCTAAAAACAAATTACTGGGCTTAGAAGTGATCCCCGAAATGGGAGAAGGGCATAGGAAATAGGAATAAACACACTTTGATGAGACGGGTGTTGCTAATATAAGTGTTGAACTACGATCAATCACTAAAAACAGAGTCTAAACAATATATAGAACGATATTTCCCATATAAATATAATAATAGCCAGCTAAAATCTCGTAATTAGCATAACTCGCCAGGTTCAGGTGTCAGACGGGTAACATTCATTATCAGTTATCAATCATTGGATCACTGATTTGATTGATGTTGACCAGTTGCCTTATGTCTAAAACAGACAACAGATAAGAAGAAGTTAAGGTGTAAGGTGTAAGGTTAAACTCATTTAATGTATCTAACTACGTCTGTGGAAAGTAGTCTACCCATTTGCATCGTTCCTCGTTATAATATCGCACAAAGTCATATGTACTGTGTCAGTTGTACTCGCATTCCACATTTAACTACCCCTGGTAATTGATGGAATTCGTCTCCGTCAGCCATAGCCATATCAATCACATTTCAAATTCGAACATAAAAAAAGTTTTTATTTCACTATCTAACTACAGCTAACAACTATACTGTTCCATAGGTTAAATGAAAACTGAAAACTCGGGCTCGAGATTATTTTTCATTCTAACATCTAACAAAATTGACACGATTAGATACTACTCGTGCTTTTTTTCAGTAAGTGTGAAAGTCCCTGGGTCACATTCACTCACATACAACATAACATAGTAATGAATAGCACTCACACACAACATAATGCACACAGCATATTTATCAAATTAATATTAAATGGCAATAACGAGGCTCTTCCACGCGTGATGCCTGACACCATGCCCACAGCTGAATAAAAAAACAACAATAAACCTGACCAATACCAGCCATCAGACTCAGATATCAGACAGTCAACAGTAAAATTCGACTATCAACGATTGACGATGTCAGATGTTGGATGTGCGATGAACAAGTTGTCTGTGTCACATCAACATCACGCATTACTAAACCCTATGCACGGACTCAGATTAAGTATTTAATTAAACTGAACGAACGTCAAACGTGAGCATTCAACATTGAAGAGCAATGAATAATGCATGTATATTGTAAGTTTGTAAGTAAATAATTTTGAGCAGAACCTGTTGACATTTGGCTGCTGGAGGCGTGGCCGGGACAAGTAGTAGGTGGTGCTGGAGATGACCCCAAGATCCGTGGTCGGAGGGGGTGATGAAGGGTCAAGAAAGTCGGCAGGCTCACACGAACGTTATACAGAACAGGGACTCGTCACTCGTGAGGGCAATTTGTGGATCAGAAATCAGAAACTTCCGAGCATACCTAGATGGATATAGGGCACTACCACCACCATAGCAGATACAAATTACTATGCCTGTATTTCCTAGTACTCTCCTGTACCGCGGCGGCGGCTGCTATGCTATGCTGCCGCTGCTGGTCCTGCCTCAGCTCCTTTGCCTTTGCCTAGGTATATCTACACAGTGCTACCTGATCTCGGCCGAGCCTATTGTGTTTGACTGGGCTGCTGCGCTGCTGCTCCTGTTGTTCTATGATGGGACCGAAGACCGAACGCACAGGAAAAGGGAGAAGTGCCAGTGCCATAAGACCTAACGTTAGCCTCACCTGCAGGTCACATGTCCCATCCGCGGGAACGAAGCTCTTCCGCTCAGCCGCGCTTCCAACAAATACGTTTACGTCAACAAGCTTCGACCGTCTTACCTGTTCCTTGTTCCAGTGTTGTTACACTACGTTGTTGCATTTCAATTGAGCCGGCTAATTTCTATTTATGTTATGGTTTTCTCTCAATTTTATTTACGGGTTTTTAAATAAAGCATGTCCCCGATGTAGCCGTACAAATTTCGATTTCCAATAACTTGATATGTGTTTAACCTATGATAATAGATATTAAACTTTCTTAAAGAGCGTGGTTTTAGGCAACAATTAGCATATCTAACCTTAGATCTACGTATCTTTTAACCAAAGTTT
>VNWX01002714.1:0-11510 GCA_009869905.1 Ceratophysella communis | reverse complement strand
CATTCACACGAACGTTGTGCTGGACGGCGTGAATCACTTCGGGCAGATCTACTTCTCGGAGTACCTCACGCAGGAGCTGACACAGGAATTTCCGTACACGCTTAACCCGTGGCCACGCACGCCCAACTCGCGGGACTGCGAGTTTCTCTGCTACGACGGCATCGCAACGGTGGCCAATTGGAACAAGGCTAGGAACCACCACAAGGCCAAAGTCGTGCTGGGTTACAATGTCTCCGCCAAGAAGACTCGAGCGCGGCAGCTGGAGGCCGGAGTACAGTGCTTCAAGCCAGACAAATACGGCTACCCTCACTGCAAACGCATCATAGCCACACGCAACGGAACGTGGGAGCTGGGCGCCATCTGATAGAGAAAAGAACTAAGAGAAGCTTAACGGTCTGCAAACAATACAATCGAATTAGCGGAGAGCGATCCAAATCTGAATACATGTTTAGAGAAGCAAGAGCGTTTGAAAATCTTAAGAGAGTTAGTATCTCAGTCGAGCTGTGGTCCTTCTTCAGGCTGGTCACATTTTTTTCAACACCGACCGGAAGGAGGGCACTAGTCTGGGTCTTGACATTATTCAATGCGCTTTGAGCGGAAGCAGAAATCAAATACTTTTTACTTGTTATATGCTCGACTGTGAATAAAAACGAAAGTGTTCGTGCCAACACGTGAACCTTGTCAAGTTTGTGCAGCCAGCATTATAAATTGGTCTGAAAAATCTTGTATTTTTCCCCGGTGCTTCATGTAAAACGGGAGAATTAAGGCGCGTTCGGTAGCCATTGCTCTAGGGCTGGGCTAGTATAGGCCCGCGCGCCGATTTATTTTTCGGCGGCGGCGGCGTTTGGTCGAAAAGGGCTCGGCGGCGGCGGCGCGCCGGTCTCAACCTTTCGGCGGCAGCGGCGGCGCGCCGCTGATAAAATTAGCCGGCGGCGGCGGCGTCTAAGGTAAAAATTGGAAAAATCGCGCCTGCGGCGCTGTCTTTCTTTAAAATATTCGTACAATTGTTACCGCAGTGCCGTATTTGATATCGTCCTGGTTGTTAATAATTATTATACCTATTATATTGCAAACAACGTAAAGGCTTCTAAAGGCGTAAAGGATTCCAAGTTAGTGAAAATTTACAAAAATACTGGCGTAAAAAATAAATGTGAAACCCTAATCTTCACTTTGACCTTTCAAATTTCAACGGAATCCACTATTGTATATGTACTATTCTAATCCTAGCCCGAAATTTATAATTCAATTTATAATTTATAATAATTTTATGCTGAAATTCAAATAAGAACTGAACTAATGTTCATTTAAAAAAAGGGGACCACAAAAAAATAGACAAGGTTGTTTGGCGGTGCTAGCTTCGGTTCATTCATGAAAAGTTGACCGCGCTAAGCGCGAGTAGCGCCCGAGGTCATTAACCTCGTGAATTACGCGAAAATACCTTTCATATTTTGCTAAGGTAAATTCCTAGGGCTGTGGTCTAATTTTCATAAATGAACAGTGAGATTTGACTTTTAAATCGTAAAACAATTGTTTTGCGCTATGTTTTACAGGAAATCTGTTAGTTGGCAAGATTTTAATAGTTTTTTTTTAAAATCTGCCTATTGCTAATTTGTGCAGTTGCTTAGTATAGGCTGTTATTTTTGTAAGTTATGCTGAATGTCCAAAAGTGTTTAAGGTTAAGCAAAACCTATAAGACAGAATTATCGCGCCGAAGGCGCGAAAAAATTTTGGTACCTGGGTATACTACAGTATAATCACGAAAAAACCCTCGGCGGCGGCGGCGGCGGCGCGCCGATGGGACTCTTCGGCGGCGGCGCAAGATGGCAGAAAATGGGTCGGCGGCGGCGGCGCGGCGCGGCGGCGCGCGGGCCTAGGCTAGTAAGCTATCTTACTAACACATATATTATCTCCACAGCAAAGGTTAACGGTGATTAAGTCTCTCTCGAATTCCACTTCAAGCTGCCAATGAGTTTGCGATCCTTCTACTCTCATTTAACATAACGGCATACAAGCTATTTCTCATATAAAACAGGATAAAGCGTCTTGTGGTCACGGAATAGTATTGACACTCAGTTATTCACTTAGGGTTTGATAATTTGTCGTGTGGTTAGGCCAACGAGATTGTGAATACATACCTAATTGCTCCGTGACCTGAGCTGCTCCTCCAAGCTCGATACTTGGATGTTGCTGTTTAGGGCCGAGAAACTCCAGGCATTCGCTTAACACCACCACAAAGCATACTACTTAAAATTCCGGCATAATTACCATTTCAAAGAAATGTGGGTAATTGATTTAGCTACGCTGTTAACTACTGCAGTAATTTGCCTGCGTCAGTCGGCCGCCGGAAGCCCGGGTTTAGGCCTTGATGTTGACTTTGATCTGGAATATCTGAGTGGGCGGAGTGAGGAGAGTCTGCGGTCGTTACAGCTCGTCCAAGTTGTAAGCCAATTTCCACGCTTTTCGTTTTTTGCACTTTGTTATTGGGATTTTGAATACTCTTTCATTGTAGATCCATCGTCACGGCATCCGAAATCAAAATCAAAAAGTACTAGAAATGAGTCCGATATTCAAACAGGTTCCCCCATTTGGTGAATACGGTCAGCTTACTCAGGTTTCCAATTTAAACAATGCAAGTATACCTTATTTTTAAATCTCCGTTATTCTAAAATAGTCGTGCGTTAAATTCTTTGACAGCTTGGAAAGCTCGAGATGTTCCGACTTGGTCAAGTACTGGGACACAGATACGCCGGCTTCATGGAACGCGCTTACAAGCAGGAGCAAATTCTGGTTCTGTCTAAGGACTTTGATCGTTGTGTTCAGTCAGCCCAGGCCCTTCTCTTAGGCTTGTTTCCAGAGGTAGCCGGAGCCCCTCCTGGAACCAACAACCAGTGGAACTTAGTTCCCGTTCACAGCATCACAGGCATCGTCGACAATGTAATTAGCCTTCTCACAAGCACTCTCCGCATTTCCTTAGCTAAATAGTCGACGACAAATTACTAATGTTTGTTTATCAGATTCTGAACCAAAACAGTTTTCCCTGCCCTCGGCGAGATCAGCTTGTCAATGAGTCCCTGGACGCCTTGGAGCAGCATTTTTCGACAACCAACAAGAATCTGTACAAGTACTTGAGCAAGGTAGTCGGAGCCCCTGTTCAGAGCCTGAGCGATATCTATTTAGTTTGGAATGGACTCACTGTCATGGTAAGCTCAGCAAAGTTATTTTCGTGGCCATTATCCTAATTTACGTCAATTTCTAAATTTAGCGCGAGAACGGCTTAGAGCTTCCTGTCAACCAGTCAATTTTCGATGAGCTGACGCGGATCAATTTGCAAGTGTCTGATGCTGCCCAGCTCCGTATTCCAGAGTCTCAGCAACTCTTCATAGGTCCTTTATTTGAGCAGCTGATGAGTGACATTGAGGTTCGACTGAGCGGAACACAAAAGCCGCACATGCGCCAATACTCGACATCAGCCGAAACTCTGCTCCAACTCTTGACCCTTCTTGACATACCGATCTACACGAACGTGCCTGGCAGTGGGACGCTTCTTCTCGAACTCCACCATGAAAACGGCTCTGATCCCTACGTTCAGGTCACTCAGAAATACTGTAGTCGCATAGTCTCATCCGCAAGACCTAATTATTTCCTTTACTTTTCAGTTTTTCTACCGAAACCAAACTGACGCCCCGCCGTTTGAACTGAATTCTGGCACCTGTTCAAAACCGTGCACCCTAACAGTTCTGCGCTCAAAATATTCATATCTCCTGAACGTAACCAAGAACTTTTCCGAGCGATGCCTGGCCAAGTCTCTTGAGTAATTTCTATAGAGTAGACTCTGATTCCTCCGATATCCGAAATGAATTCTTGAATAAAAGAGCAAGTTTATTACTACTAAGTTCATTTATATTTAAGTTTAGTCATAGTTATACTACATACTACAGGTGTTCTGGGATGTAATACCATAGTTATTCTAAGTTAAACGCTAAATAGGGTGTCAATAAGTAAAAAAAAATATTAATGACTCACGTATATGAACTTGTTATTATTATACATTAAATTACATTAAATTAGTTAAACGAAATTGCTTTTACAGTTCTCGATAGAGCCTGTGATAAATGCCCTGATAAAAGTATTGGAATTTGAAATAAATACATTTGGCCACGTGTTAAAAGGCCCAGAGCAAACCGCAGCCGCTTATTATCGCTTACAAAAACCACATACGGCTTTTGATTAGTAATTTATTAATTCTTTAATTGACTGGTCAAAGTATCTGCTAATTAATTTATCGCCTCAAGAATCCCATATGCTAAATTTTATGTGAGTCTTACATGTATTATGTACAGGGCTTTGCTGACTTGAAGAGCAACGCCATACGAGGTCTACTAGCCCTGAATTTCAAACATGCGTCTGGGCTTTTTAATAATTCTGGGAGCTGCCCTGATATTTCAGACGTCGTGTGAGACCCTGCTTGCCGTCGGAGACGACGACGACCTTGACTTTGCGAGTGGACGAGATGAAGAAAGCTTTAAAACGCTTCGAATGGTTCAATTCGTAAGACTTTCACCTATGTAATTTCCTTTGTGCTCAAGCGAAATCTTAGACAGTTAAAATTCTTCTTAGGTTCACCGGAACGGAATACGAAATCAACGTAAGATCGTTCTGGAGTTGAGTCCGTTGCTGCAGCAGAGTCCGCCTTTTGAGGGCTACCACCAACTTACACTGGTAGATTCACGACAAGAACAATTTGCATGTCCATGCTGCAATTGGACGTTTTTTCTATCACCTAATTTTTTCGTAGGCCGGGAAGAAAGAAATGTTTCGTTTGGGGCAAATCCTGCGACGGCGTTACGACGGGTTTTTGAAACGAGCTTATAGCATTGACCAAATTCTAGCTCAGTCCAAGGACATTGGGCGCTGCATCCAGTCAGCAGAGGCTCTTCTGCTCGGTCTATTTCCGGAAGTGGAGGATGACCCAGGCTTGGATCCAAAGTGGA
Source organism: Ceratophysella communis (assembly GCA_009869905.1). Classification (NCBI taxonomy): domain Eukaryota; kingdom Metazoa; phylum Arthropoda; class Collembola; order Poduromorpha; family Hypogastruridae; genus Ceratophysella; species Ceratophysella communis. The sequence continues at coordinate 6,519 of VNWX01002714.1, read as the reverse complement.
ATTTCGTCCCAGTTCACACCATCACCCGGGAGGTTGACAATGTCAGTAAATATTCTAGTTTGGAAAATGAGGTCAATCCTGTTTAATGTCTCGTAGCTCGTTGATTTCAATAAATTTCTTTGTTATTTTAGATAATGGATGTGAACAAAGACTACAACTGTCCGCGCCTGCGTCAACTCGACATGGAAGTTCAAACGAGCCAAGTGAACTCTGCTCTCCTGCCTAAAGTGTACAACTACGTCAACAGACGCTTCAACTCCACCGTGAGCACTTTGATGCAGTTGTTCTTTCTCTGGCAAGGCTGGACTACAATGGTAAGCACTAAGGTCAGTTTTGATTTCCGTTTTGATATGCTGATCAAGCTGTGTTTCTTAGGCGGCGAACGGTCTTGAGGTCCCCATTTCCGAGTCTGCCTCCGAGCAGATCAACCATCTCTTGACTCAAATAATTTCCGCTCACTCTGTCAAGCCTGAGGCGCAACAACTCATGTTTGGTCCAATGTTTACACAACTGATGGCGAACGTGGACAACATGCTGACTTTCAATGGAACCTGGACACCCAAGGACGTCCAAGAAGACGCCGATCCAAAACTGGCCTACGAGTACTCCACTTCTTCAACTCAGCTTATTATTCTGCTCACAGTTCTCAAACTCCCGCTCTACTCTATCCCACCGCTGGCGTCCACTGTGTTCCTAGAACTTCATCAGCAACCTGGACTAGATGCCGAGATTCGAGTAGGCTACAATGGTTACATTTTTACATACGCTTGTCTTAGCTCTTCACCTTTTAATGATAATTTTTGCAGTTTTTCTACAAGAATATGACGGGTCAACCGCCTTTCCAACTCAAGTCTGCTACCTGTGGATCACCCTGTACAGTGTCCAACCTCAAGGCCAAGTACGCCTATCTGCTCAACGTGACTCAGAACTTTACGGATCGCTGCGTGGCGTTGTCCACTAGTCCGCCCGGAGCTGACGAAAATACCCCGATTTGAAATTAAACGCACCAACCAAATGCAACAGCCCAATCTTCATTTCTGTCTCTTCAATCAAGCCTTTAACTTAGAAAATATGCCAACATTTATTATGTAGCTCACAGTCCGTAATAGGCTAAACATCGAAGTCAATAAACTAGTTAGAATTTCAAAAATAAGATTTTTAGATTACGAGAAAACGTTGCGGGCGATATCGTATTTTTTAGTTTCAATATAAGTTTCTACCTGCAAGCCCGTCAGCGTCGTAAGGTAACGGCACTGTTCATTGCGAACAGTTCGTGACGGAACAATTCGAAGTGTTCTGTGTTCCAATCGGATTTCCGAGCGTTCATTTCAATCCAATAATGTGCTGCGGTGCTGCTTTTTCGGAGATAGGCCTCATTGTAGAGATAATGCTAATTATTAGGAGCATAGGTCGACATGAACAACCGCAAAACCACGTAGCGGATAAATGGAAGTTGTACCTATCTTTATGAAGACACCCCTCTGCTTGATCAGTGCCCAATTAAGCTCTCTGCTAACACCTCTGCTTTCACTTTCCCTATTCGGCGGGTGCTGCCATGGCGAAGCCGTTTTGGCTTTCGTTTTTCATAGCGCGTCCGTTACTACTAATCGTGTTCCTAACATGCCTAGCCGGAGAAAGGGTAGCGAGTTTCGGGGAAGAGCTGGAATATTTAAGTGGACGGAACGAGGCGGGATTAAAAACGCTTCGCCTGGTACAATTCGTAAGTGCAAATCGTGTGTTTTACCGGAGACAGAGCTCATGAACGCTCACTCAATCATAAATTCAGCCTTAATCCGTGGTCAATTTTAGATCCATCGTCACGGAAGGAGAAACCAGAAGAAGAGCTTGATGGCCATTAGTCCATTGTTCAAACAGAGTCCACCCATGGACGAATACGAGCAGCTCACGCAGGTGAACGCAATACTTGGTTTCGAACGAACAATTTCTTATTCCAGCCGCTTTCTGAAATGGCATGTGTATCATTGCAGGAGGGAAAAGAAGAAATGTTCCAACTCGGTCAAGTGCTACGACGGAGATACGACGGATTTCTGGAGCGATCCTACGATTTAAATCAAATCCTAGTAAAATCCAAGGATTCGGATCGTTGTATTCAGTCCGCAGCAGCCCTGCTCTTGGGTCTTTTCCCGGAAGTCCGAGATGCCCCTAGCGCTGATTCGAAATGGAATCTTATCCCAGTTCATTCCATCACGGACAAAGTGGACAACGTAAGAGCCCATCTCAACCTTTGCATTCGCATGATCTGACTTCGAGCTGTTTCTACGTTTCAGATTCTGGATCCGACATCTTATCCGTGCCCACGCATGCGTCAGCTGGACGCCGAAGACGCCTCCAAGGCAAATGCACGCTACGGTCCGCCCAACCAGGATCTGTTTGACTATGTGAACCAGGTCTTCAATGCGTCAGTCACAAATCTCTTTCAACTTTTCCAGGTGTTCGCAGGGTGGTCGATTACGGTAAGTTGGCGTATCCGAGTTTGTTTCCGGTAAGCTACTTGATGTGAAATTAGTAAAATGGTTTCTCAACAAGGTGGGCAACGGGATTCAAGTTCCTGCTAGCAACTCCGCCTACCACAGGATTCAGGCACTCTGGACTCAAACACTTTTTGACAAAATGAAGTCGACTGAGGAGCAGGAGCTGAGTGTTGGACCCTTGTTTTCAGAGCTGATTCAGCAAGCTTCCGATCTAGCAAACGCCCAGGCGGCGGTCGATGTACCGAGACGGGCGTTCCAATATTCCACCGGAATCGAGCCAATTTTTAACCTAATGTACGTCCTAGGGATACCTGTGTACACGTTGATGCCGTACGGTGCTGCTTTCATTTTAGAACTCCACCAGGAACGGGATCATCCCCCTACCCTGCAAGTAAGGCCTTCGCATCTCAAACGTTTCATGTCTACCCAAATCTTTCCGTCTAACGTCAGCTTTGCTTCTAGTTTTTCTACCGGAACAGAACGGACGCACCACCTTTTGAGCTCATCTCTTCCGTCTGTGGAACGCCATGCACTTTGAAGACAATTAAAAGCAAGTTTGCTTACCTCCTCAACGTTACACAGAACTACGACGACCGATGTGTGGCAAGGGAATAAAAGAACGCTCGTGTGGTCTGAAGGGACTTTCTTTGTCGTAGCTGTTAAATTTAATCATGATTTACCATACATTTGAAGTGCTACCAACTTGACCACGTTTGAGTTATTAACCTAAGTAGCATTTTAAAATGTCCACACCACCAATCTAAAATTACCCATCGGAACATATGTTACAATTACCAATGTTAGCTTAGTTTATCCTGACCTAAATTAAAACAAATCAAAAGCCAGGTACTCCTTAGCTATTCCGACAAGTCTGGTTTCAAGTATTTCATTTTGGACAACTGCGTTGACCGGCTCCAACGCAGCCACGGCGGTAGTGTCCCCTTTTGACATTGTGTCCGTTTCTGGAGCAGGTTCCTTGGAAATAAGGACCGAAGGAAGAGCTAGCATGGCCATAGAGGCTCCATACACCATCGACCTTTTAAATTTATGCTGCAAATTTTCAAAACTGAAATCACTCCAGGGCTCAACATTCAGGCGGTCACAGGCGGATTTGAAGGTTTCGTAGTAAACACGAAGCAGATCCTTTAAACTTGTGGCCCGGAGTTGAGCAGTTGTACTCAAGTAGAAGAAATAGGCCAGGTCCGTTGTGAGACATGCCTCAGTCGAGGTTTGAAGGTCAAGAAACTTGATGGCGGTCGGCGTCTGGTCGTTGGAATACTTGAACAAAAAATTGTTGGTATGAGGATCCCCGTGTGCCAAGACAAGCCATTGATTCCTCTCTCTCCGCTCCAGATCAATCCCGCCAGCTACTACTTGAGTGGAAAGCATTTCATCCAGGTCTAGGTCAGATGACCCTGCGCGGAAATGTCCGGCAATTTGAGCGATTCCGGTAATTAGCTTCTCTAGCTTAATGTAGTCCGAGCTGCCTTTGGGAAATGTTCGGGATAGAATTTCTAAGCTCATCTGCATTCCATGAGTGCTCAAGCTTAGCATTGTCGGTGCATGCTCTGCAGACCACCAGGAAATTGCCAAGTTTGGAAATTTGTCAAAGACCGAGGTGGTCCCAGCTTTCAGACTTTTGAGGTAGGCAAATGTCAGGGCATGGTAGTTGGCGAGTTCGGTAAGAGCAAGCTTGCAGTGGGCAAAGTCGAGTCCAGCAAAGCAGTCTGCCATCCGGTAGCCTCCATCTGCCCTTACGTCTTGCATTAGTATGTAGTGCCAAGGTAGGCAGTTCCTGTTCGTACCTATTCAGTTAACAAACATTAGTTTTGCATGTGTTTACTGTCATCTGATCGTGTTGGTCTATTTTTATTACGCGAGCAAATCTCGGATAGCACGAAGCACGACGGTTAACATAAAAGACGTGTCTGAAAAAGATAGAAAGTGAAACCAAAACCCTTACTCACCCTCAGGGTTGGGCTTGTCCGTTGTGGACACTGACTGAGCTCCTAAGCATTCCACAAAAGCTGGTGTAATTATCTGGCTTCCATATTTACTCTCTTGAAAATGTACGAGCTCTGGAATTACTTCTTGGTAGAAAGTGATTTCCTTGTCAAAAACTTGCAATTGAGTTACTAGACTGTGCAAAACTTCATTTTCTGAAGACGTTTTTAAAACCAAAAATTTTCTTTCTGCCGCCAATCCTTGTTTTTGAACTAGCTGGATGTCAAGTGCTAGAATAGTGCTGAGGTAGTTTTGACCTTTCTTCGACCCTGGGGAGATAGACACGTCCAGAATTTGTGCTGATGGGAAAGTCCGCTCGAGCACGGTAGTCACGGCTTTGACCAATGACCCTGTTGTACCCTCCATCTTGACTCAATAACTGGCAGGACTGCGTTGGTAGTAAGATATATGCTTACAAAATGATGTTTCTTGCATCCAGGCAATAATCCTCCTTGTCGGGCCACAGTGAAAATTTGATTTGAATCCAGTTCGAGTCATTTATATGGACTCTCGGATGTCTTTCAAAAAACTTGTTTTATGTACGTAAAAAAAAAGCTGGCAGACAGTTCTACAATATACGTAAAACAAAAGCTGACACGAAGACCATCCCAGTCCCATGCACGTAAAGAAGCAGCCGAAACCTAGACCTCGTCCCTGGTCCTGTTCAAAATACGATAATATGCAGGTAATCTAATCACAATCACAGACAAAGACATTAATCCGACCCATAGAATATATCACGAGTTCATCCAAATTAAAACAAGTTTTCATCCGCAGCCCAGGTCTCCACAAAAGCAGAATAATTAGGGAACAATAAAAAACGTAGTATAATTGTACCTGCTTATACAACGATATGTTTAATATAACACATAATAAAGTATAGTATACCTATATACATGTACTTTTGTTTTGCCGGTTCCTTGAATTCAGACGGGCGAGTACTGATATCAACCTAAACGTGAATTTATAGGCGCACCTTGCTATTTCCCTTGTCATCTCTAAACGCTTTAATATAAGTACCCAATCATTTTGAAAATGAATGGATTTTTAAAAATCTTCATTTCGGATTAACTTGATAAAACATTCTAGTATACTTATTGTTTTTAAAATTGTGGGTTCATCAGTAGTAGTAGTTTGAGCCCTTGCCAAAGACCCGCGATTTGAAAAAGGGGCTGCTCGTCGAGCCTGCAATTACTAAAGTCAGATGAAACCTATCAATGAAAATACAAATTTCTTCCCGATTTCGATGAAAGTTCTGGAGCTTTCGATAGATTCTATTCCGTTGGCTAGGATATCTGATTCTACACTTTGAATGTAAGAAGTTTGCAAGGCGGATGAGACCACATATCGAGTTCCGAAAACTACCCATTTATGGGCACTAGTATGGTTGAGCTAGTTTTTAATTTAATCCATTCAAACTATCAACTTGATTTATTGCTCGGTTGCAAAAAGTTGTTTGTAGGTGTACGCAACGGCCGCATTCCATATGTACTGCACTCAGCACTTGCTGCGAAACGAAAATAATTTTAAAATAGTTCGACTAATTTGTACATTTTGACGCTTTCTCTGCTTGGCGATGAAAATGAGCCTGAAAATAATAAAAAATTAATAGGTTGTTTAATTTAGTACGCGTTTACCAGAGAGAGATCGGGATGTACGTTAGAGTAGTAAATACTACCGACCTGCATGGCCGCTCTCCTCAGCTTCTCGGAATTGGTTGACCCAGTGTTGCTCACAAGTTTATACAATAGGCTGGATGAGTCGTTTAGAAGTTTCCACGGCGCATCAAAGTCCTATAAAAATTGAGAAAAAATTGGCAACGAGGGAATTGAAACCTCATAATTGAGTTAATCCTGACTCGTGACGTCTAAAACGAAGTTAGTCACGTGCAATACGTGGTCAACGTTGCTCAACAAAGTTTATCCTTCTGGTCCCAAGCTGCTGCGACACAGGTTTTTTTCTGACACGAATTTACTTGTTTCATACCTTGAAATTAGAGGTGCGCGCCGATTTTTCTGGGGTC
>VNWX01002713.1:0-11512 GCA_009869905.1 Ceratophysella communis | reverse complement strand
TTTACTGCTTTTAGCAGCAATTTTTCGCGTTTTACGTCAAAAATTAGGTAAAACAAAATTAGGCTAAAAACTGTGTTTTGAAAACCCCCCCGGAAATTTCGGTTGCGGTACGCGCCTGAGAAACAGCAAGCAATATTGGGTTCCTCCGCTCTAGTCCATTTTTAAATAAATACGGTAGGTAACTACAAATGACGAATTCTGTGAAGCAAGTGCTAGAAAAACAGAATCTTTACGAAATATTTAATAGTCTTGATCATTCATAATCCTAGGCCGAAATCTTACAGAACTCTATAAATGTATTAGCATAACCAGATTTTGCTGTGGATTCATGTAGTAAATCTTCTCAATCAGACGAACTCGTGGTGAATCTTGTATACCTGACCATGACTTGAACTTGACCAATGATAATTGATAATGACCCTGATCCTAGCTCCATTTGTGTGATTAATTGTTCTGCATATAAGATTGTTTTTCGAACATTGCAAGTATCATTTTATGATGCACACGATTTGATAAGAGCAAACGTGAAGTTTATTATTATTACGGACTTCGCCTGTCCGAAATTTCCAAGCATACTAGGGCGATGATGCGAAGCATTTAAGTAATGCTACAAACCTATAATCTAATCACTATACAATTCATCGAATGAAGCCGGCATTTGAATGAAGACAGAATAGAAAGACAGAAAGGCAGAATGAAGACATTTGGCTATTTTGAACGAAGAAGTTTATATGAATCCGTATATTTCTTACCGGTTCAGGAAACAAACAAACGCAGGTAGGTATGCACTTATGTTCCATACATATCATAATCATGGTAATTCCAAGACACGAAAACAAAACTTGAATTAATTAAAAAGAATCCGTTGAAATTTATTTACAATACTTCATTGTAATGTGTAATCGGTAAATACATATGAGCTAATCTAAACATACGTATTATAAGTAAATGACTACGGCCAGATAACCTCTCAAATACAGCAGTAACCGTTATTTAAGTACTTTTACATAAATAAATTACGCCATTTTGCAATAATTTACGCCATGACGCCATTTTATGATTCCTCAAGTCCCATGACTAAATCGGAATAAATTACAGAATTGCGACTTTTGTTTTGGGTACCGGAACAGATAATAAATTGTATTCTTTGGTACTTAAATATTACGGGAATAACGGTTCTGACTCAGACTGATTTTGAGTTTATTTAAGCGTTAGTTGAGTCAAGTGATTTAACATAGATTGGCCGAGCTTGCTTCTTGAGTCTTTCTTGAGCCACACCCTGTTCCTTTCCAAGTCGTCTCGCAAGGGCCTTAGGTGGGACATTTACAGGCCTGGGGTATGGCGTTCCGTAATGCAAAGCTGCAAGGAAAAAAAATTTGTGCCTTTTGATCTCTCTCGTGAACGTGAATATAAATATAAATATTTTGAAGAAAAACAGCAATACGCAGTCGATGTTAAATTCAAATTAATTTTTCCTTTTTTTTAAATTAGGGCATCGTTAGACCATTCGCGTTCGCGTAACTCACCGATTTCTATTCTAGCTTCCGCCTCTTGGATTGCATCTCCAACGGCCTTCGGGTCAGTAAGTCCTTTATTCTGACGGAACAGCGTCTTGGCTTCATTCTGAATAAAAGATCTCTCCGATTCGACATTTGAGGGATCCTTGCCTATCCACCTTTTGCTGAGCCGAAGGACTCGCCTGTAGAGACCAATTACTTGTCCCCGGGTTCCTGCTGACACGCTCATCATTTCACACTTCAGGCTTCAATTTATACAACCCGGCTGCACATTTCTTGTACCTTAAGAATAATTTAATGTTTTTGATTTATAGGGTGTGCGGCTTATAGTTAAGTTGATTAGATTGCAATTAAATTAGGGAATTGTCAATTGTTTTGGTTTGACTGCTGCTATGCTGCTGCTGATATATGTAGGTATAAACTTTAATTCCGTCGTCGGTGAATATATGAATTTACCGCGTTCGTCTCCGTTCGCTGAAATTATTATTTTGTCTCGATCATCTGGGCCAAGCTGAGAAAGAGGCAAATTCTTAAATCCAGTTTCCAATTTCCAACCAGACGAGAAGAGGCTAGTGCTACCGAAGCGAAGCCTAGCATCTTTTGATTCCGGTTTTATAGTAAAATCTTATTCACGCCACTTTGATAGTTTCATTATGTAAATTAGCATTACACAATGCATAGATAGACACCCGTTAGAGTAGATTCGCCCTTTCGAATTATGCATTCATGACTCGTGACATTACATAGATAATTCTTTATAGCTTCTACTAGTAGGTACATACTGGAGCTCTCGGGCTAACTAAATTTTAGTTATTAATGAGACATTTATTCAGGCTTCCCTTTTATATCGGCTTACCGAAATTCCCATCTAACTGCAATTATTTTTCAGCTGGAAAAATGGAGTTCATAAGAATAAACGCTCGACCAGAAGACCCAAATACGCTGTTGGAAGAATGGCTAGCTGAACGTCAAAATTCCGTAAACATTGATCTGAACCCGGGTCCTTTGGCTATAACTTTAGCAACAATTTCGGTGTAAGTTTGTGGCATTTTGACTAAAGTGTACGGTATTTAAATTAAATTATGCTTCGTTTTTTTTGTAGAGATGGTAAGCGTCCATCAGCTCGAACTGTTCTTCTTCGTGGCTACGAGCATAATGCTTTCAAAATTTATACCAGCTTGGATTCGGCGAAAGCAAAAGAAATTGTATGTTGAATTGCTTGCTTTTTCAAATCTGAAGATGCTGATGCTACAATTCAATCCTTGCACTATTTTTCATAGGCTCTAAATAACAATGGTGCCCTAGTTTTGCAATGGGCATTACACCACCCAAATGGAAAGGATCTGATCAAGAAACAGGTATAAATTTTCGTTTATTTTTATTTAACTCTTAAAATGCGATCTAGAATAATGCATGTAAACCTGCATTTAGGTCCGAGTGGATGGCACATTGAAAAGGCTTCCAATTGAAGAAGAAACGGAATATTTCTATCAAGAACCCATTGCATCTCAAATCCGAGCTGTGGTAGTCAAATTTGGAGCGGTAGTTGAGGACCGAGACAAGCTTGAACAAGAGGCTAATGAAATCTTCAAAAAAGTTTCAAGCGGAAGTCAAACAATTCAGAAACCAGACAATTTTGGAGGTTTTGTCTTGACACCAAACCAAATGGATTTCTATGTGGGATTCCAAAATGCAATTGCAGATAGAGTTTGTTATTATCGTAAATCGACAGAAAATGATTCAATTGAGTCTGCCAACGTCTGGTCTTGTGAAAATCTTGGGGTATAAATTCCGGCAGTAAGATGAAAATCTTACTTAGGAAATCTATACTTTATACCGTTGTAATTTGCAATGCTTCAGATAACAATTAATAATACAAAAACCATTATTCTCAAAGCATTTAATATTTGTTCTAAATCACAAAACAATTTATATGTATTTATTTCGCCACATATGACTTTAGCTTTGATTCGAGGTATTAGGTTGGAGTTGAGCGTTAATCTTTAGATTTTCAGTTATAATCCTTGTTTGGGTATCTAACACATCTTGCTCAGTTGTTTTTCTTGAGCGCTGGTAATGTATTCGATAGGACAATACTATGCACGCCAGGATTCCGACTACGGCACAGCCTGAAATAATCGATTATTTACAAATTCTTAGTCTAATCTACGCATCAGGAATGTTGCCAAGCAATACGTTAACAAGATTGATTTGATACCTCCCGTGGAATATCCAAGCACATTTCTGTAATACTTCGTAACCTGATTCTTGCAGGCTAAATTCGCTGTCGGTGGAATCCTGGAATTATCGTCACTATATCTAAAAAAACGTAAAATTTTACAATCAAACCTTATCTTCCAAAATTTACATAATACATGAATACGCGATCTACTGCATATTCTACATAGCTATTAGCGATGCTTACTCGCAAGGTTTGAGGCTATCAATCAACAGAATTGTGAGCCCGCACGAGAGTTTATCACAGAAGCTCATGCATCCATAAACAAAAGCGCTGTTTTCCACATTGTTTCCAATCATGTCGGCCGTTATTGACAAGCTAGTAATTAGAATCCCGGATGATCCACCACCTATTACCAGAAGTAAAATGGCGATCAGGCATAGAAGTGGATCAGAAGCGAAGCGTGCTATCAGCATTGTACCCACCGATTAGTGCAGCCACAACGTAAATGATATAGGTTTTGAAGACATGGTGATAATGACCATCCCATGGTAAAAAGAGAACCATTAATGCCCCGGAAGTTATGACAGATGCACATAGGGCGTATGAAACTTGACGTCCCAAATGCTTGTTCAGAAACTTGATTCCGAGAGAGACGACAAATCCGGCCAGAAACATTGTCAGCGGAACGGTCGCTACCGTATTGCAAGGGAGCCAGAGCGAGTACTGCACGAAATAGGACATAAAGACTTGACCCATGTTCACGCTCAGCCTGGTCGCCATATAAATCACAGCTACCTGCATAAAGGAGACAAAAAATAGGTTAGATTTAGAATTGGGATCTAGAGTTGTCACGTTGTCCGTGATAAATGTTACGGAATTACAATATAAAATTGAGGAAGCTTGAACCAATCTTTCAGCGTCATTTTATCTCGTCCCAATGAGAGGGCTTTTGTAGAAAAGTATGAAGCCCTCGACCCAAGCGTGAAAACGAAGTCTTTTTTATCTTGAATGCTTCTGACCTCTTTGATATTCTTTGCATTACGTTCTCCTTCGAGAATACCACTTTCCGAAAGAGCTTTGTTGCATTCATCTTCGCATCCTATTTCGTTCTTGCTCAGCGTCGGCGGTGGTACCAGTACTTCCAGGGTAACTATAGGGTTTCAGGGAGCGACTTTAGAACCTCATACCATTTCAACTTGCATTTCAATCGGAAACTAACTCCGACTTCATAGCAGAAATTCTTTGTTGTTTACAAGACAAAATTTGGACGCGTGTCCAGTTTTAGGTTTGAGCATAATAAAATCGTAACGCATTAATGAAACGTTTTGCCTTGACCAGAATCGCATACAGGATTTTGTCTTTGTCAACGCACACGTCGCTTCCTGAAACCAATTTTTCGCTAGATAAAGCTGGTAGCAATTAGCCGGTTACCCGGACGCACTTCTGCACAGTGACTTAAGCGACGAATTAATCTCGTTCGTGATGTGATCACAGCCACGTTCTTCTTGATGAAAGTGTCAGGTTTCTCTTTTACTCCAACATGAAAAAGTATTGTAATCAGGGCTCCGATTCCGGTGGTTATTAGCCCGATTCTCTAAAAAAAAAAGAGAAACCATAGGATTTATGAATCGAGGTAGGTTTCGTGAATAGTGAATAAAGTCAACGCTACCATGAATTTTGTCGAATCAGCAGGAGTAATCCTACATTTTTCTCCGTTTCCCAGAGTAAACCACGTTAGCAAGAAAACCAAGATATTGCTAAATACCGTGAAACCGTACCTACGGTAACAGTTAAATGAATTAATAAAATGAAATAACCAAGCTACAAATCAAGAACTATATACCTAAACTTTTGAAATTTCACATTTGAATCAAATATGAATGTTTACCTCTTTGCAAGTATATCAGTCCGGACGAGGTCATCCGGATGAACCTTGGGAACCAAAGCCAAATGTGACACTTGAACGGCTGCCCATCCAATTTGGAAAACGATGACAAAAGGTATATAGTATGCGAGTTTGGCCCAGTTAGCGGAATGTATTGAACATCCAATACAAGCCGAGAATATAAACGGGAAACTTGTGGTAGTTAAAAATGAGCCTGGTAAAATAGAATAAATCTGACATTTCATCTGACTCGCAAATCATCAGTGTTTTAGGTTAATTGCCAAGTCATATACCCAACAGATGCCAAGACTTGCATCTTCCATAATTATGATTACATAACCAACACTTTATCGGTTGGTCTGCAGCATATCCAATTAGAGGCGTTACAATTGCGTCTACAAGCTGCACAGAAAACAATTCATAAATAGTTATTTAAATAATTAAAAGCAAATAAATATTCGACTTACCTGCCCCACGAGCACGACAATTGCAGCATGATTTGTTTTCTTGGAATGGTCGTTGGGGTCACCGAATCCGACGACTTTATCGAAGTACAGAAGTGCATAAGTGAACCAGAGTGAAGCACAGAGGTCATTGAGAACATGTCCGCTCGAAATCAGTACCTTCTTCCAGAATGAAAGGTATATCGATTCAGGTGGAGGCAGATCAGCAAGATGCCGCAATAACAAAGCATCTTCTCCGAGACTTGACAAACGCTCGGGTATAAGACTGACACTACTATCTCGTTGATCTCCGCCAGGTTTCAGGTGAACAGCACTTGGTATTGGTATTTGATGCTCTTCAGAAATTACGGGTAACCGAGAACGAGATTTCTGTTTTGCAGGGATTTCCACGTTACTACTATCAACGACGTTCACGGATGGTCCTGTCTTATCTTTATTACGAGCTGCTTGATTAGATGAAGTACTTCCAGCGGTAGAATTTAGATTTATCATTTCAAAGAAAATACTTACAAACTATTTAATTTCGTTAATAAGTCATCAAAATAATCTACTCGAACTGTAGCTGTATTGCCTTATTTACGCTAGTCAATTACGATTGCTCATTTATATTTTCAACAAAATAACTAAACCAATCAATAGAATGCCTGCTGTTGCTACTGGCATTAGAATCAGGATTAATATAATGCCTTTACCCGCACAGAATAATGAGCCTGGCAGAGTCAAGAAATAAAACTGCTCGTTGCAGTCATTTGAACGTTAAACGCACTTCATCATCAGAAATTTTTAGGATAGGTATTTATATGAGCTACTTAATTTATTTGATAAGCACGTTTTAGAAATAACAATAAAAGAACGAGACATAATAACATATTATTTCTACATCCGGTAAATTCTGATGTGAAAGTATACAGAAAACAGCTCAAAACGCACCATTATGGATTATAGATAAGTAAATTTAACAATTTACGATATCATTTCTAAGGCATACATTTTTTGTTACATGAAAAAGTTTTTTATGCTGCAAAAATTATGCGTTTTGATGTGACTAGGTTGAAGTTCAACAAAAAACAAACAAGAACTCATCTGGAATGGAAGCACAATGATTGTGTTGCATATTTCCGGTTCATAATATTTTAACTTGGCACAGCGTCGTCCTTCTTCATCCTTGAATTCTGATAATGAATTCGATAGGTCAGTAAAATACATCCCAATATTCCAATTAAGGCACAGCCTGAAATTAAAAAAAAATTATACGTTAGCAGCAGCTGGTGATTCACTAGACAATACAGCTCACTGAAGATGAATGAAAAAATTATGAATTCCATACCTCCAGTGGAATACGCCAGAACATTCTGGTAATATGGTGTAACTTGATCCTTACAATCCCGGAGAATTTGCTCTGGAATACTGGGATCATCATCATTGTATCTGGACAAAAAAGATCAATCAGGCCTCCGGATTCTGTGGAAATAATTACAATTTTATTTCGTAGCACGTTAGATTCAAATTCAAACTCACTCGCAAGGCTTAAGGCTATCCACAAGAAGAATTCCAAGACCACAGGAGAGTTTGTCACAAAAACTCATGGACCCATACACGAAAGCACCGTTCTCCACGTTGTTACCAATCATATCAGCCGTAATTGATAAACTAGTTACCAAAATTCCTGAGGATCCACCACCTAGGTCATACGAAATTTCGAAATTATTATACTATAACTATTGAAACTAGAAACTTTTCAATAATTTTGTGATATTCAGGCATTTACCAAGCAAAGCAGCAATGACGTAGATGATGTAGGTTTTGTAAAACTCAGAATTTGGTCCATCCCATTGCAAGAAGAGAACCATCAATGCACCAGCAATAGTGAGTAGAGCACTTAGAGCGTAAGATACTTGACGACCTAAATGCTTGTTCAAAAATCGAATTCCAAAGGAGCAAAGAAGTCCTGAAATAAACATTGTGAGCGGAACAGTGGCCACTGTGTTACATGGAAGCCAAAGTGAGTATTGTACAAAATATGAAACGAATACTTGGCCCAGATTAACGCTCATTCTTGTTGCCATATATATCAAGGCGACCTGTAACAAATTGACCCTTACATTGCTCGTCTGGAGATGTTCATAATAGGTATATTAATAAAAGTCTTACAATGTAAAACTGCGGAAGCGTGAACCAGTCTTTGAGCGTCATCTTCTCACGTCCCAATGAAAGACCCTTGGTAGAATAATACGACGGTTTAGCAACGAGAGAAACGTACTCCTCTTCTTCAATACTTCTGACATCATCGAATCCAATTACTCTTCCTTCCAAACTTCCGCTTTCCAGAAGAATTCTTCCTGATTCTGCATCAGAATCGCCGCGGCCACCCTCTTCGTCTTGAGATGATGACAAAGTGGTAACGTCCAAAACGACAGATTTCCTGGATCGAACGCTGTCGTGTCGTGACCTCAACGCTCCTGAGCCTAGATCGACACTGTGACTAAGGCGGCGAATTATCTTCGTTCTCGAAGTAATGACTGATACATTTTTCTTGATTTTATTATCCGGGTCTTCCTTGACTCCGAAGTGGAAGAGCACAGTGAATATGATTCCGATCCCAACAGCCACTAAGCCGATTTGCTAAACATCACATTAAGATCATTGATTTAGTATCTGAGAATAATATTCTCAGGGTTAGAAGTGACGAATAAAGTATTGGTGTGCTTAGTCACCATAAATTGAGTGGAATCCGCTGGAGTGATCCTACAACTGGTTCCATTTCCAAGAGTGAACCAAGTCATCAGGAAGACCAGTATATTTGAACACACTGTGAAGCCGTACCTGTGAGATAATTAGACCACAATACAGGGAAAATCTCTCTGAAATGTGTAAGTAGCCAAATCCGAGATCCTTCAGGAACCAACCTTTTAGCGAGTATATCCGTTCGAACCAGGTCATCGGGATGCATTTTAGGAATCAGAGCTAAATGCGAGATTTGAACTGACGCCCATCCGATTTGAAAAATTACAACGAAAGGAATGTAGTAAATGAGCTTGACCCAGTTCGATGTGCCCGGTGAGCATCCGATGCAGGCCGAGAAAATAAACGGAAAACTAATAACTGACAGAAACGAACCTGCAACCAATTAAAATATAATTATGTGCTTGCAATTAATAGAAATAAAAGTCCCGATTCTGATTGTGAGCGCAATACAAGTTCGCAAAAACAGGCTTTACTTACCCATAACATGCCAGGATTTGCATCTTCCGTAATTCTGATTACATAGCCAAAAATTCACTGGTTGGTCTGCCTCGTAGCCAACTAACGGTGTAGCAATTCCGTCGACGAGCTGAAATTAAACAAATCAAAGAATTAACTGTTGATATATCCATTAAGGTACTCCCATTTTATTTCATATTCGTGGTCTAGGTGCTCACTTGTCCAATAAGGATCACAAGAGCAGCATAATTGGTTTTCTTGGTGCCGTCCGTGGGGTCGCTGAATTGTACGACTTTATCGAAATACAGGAGGGCATATGTGAACCACAGAGAAGCACAGAGGTCATTGAATACATGCCCACTGGCAATAACCAGTTTTTTCCAGAATGATAAGTGTATCGGTACCGGAGGAGGCAGCCTTGCGAGTTCCTGAAGTAACCGATCATCGTCTCCAGTCAAAATTGACCCATGACCTGGGATTAGACTATCACCGTCATCTCCCAAATGCATTTGAGTCGGGTCTCGGAATCCAAGATCTGTAATTTTATCTTCATCTTCAACAGCGAGGCGTACACGAGATTTTTGTCTTGCTTGTCGGGAATTTCCAGCATCACCATTAATGTTTTCTGGGGAGTTCGAATTCTCTTGGACTCTTGAGGATGACGAACTGGAAGAACTAGACACCTCAGCATCGGCGGCGTTGAGATTACTACTCATTGTTTATAAATTCTAGTATCACAGTCTGTAATTTTAAATACACATACATAGAATCGTAAAAGCTAATAGTTCAAAATGCACCATCCAGTTTAGTATGGACGAGAATTAAATACTTTACACAAAATATGAAACGAATTCAGTATATCTGCTAGAGTAAAAAAAATGTAACAGTACCACAATGTATCTACTTCAATGATTCAATAGAAGACGCACGCTTGGCCTTTCCAATTTGTCATTTGAATGCTTACTGAAAGACTAGCTCAGTTTGAGTTTTTGACTTCAATACTGGTTTACTTATCTAAGCCTAAGAATTGAGGTTGAGTACACAAAATAACCCCAAATAAAAACAACATACTTTCGTACGAAATGACTCCGAAACAGCTTACTTGCTTCTGCTAACTTATTGAACTGTTTAAAGGTACTTTTAGTCTGACTGAGTCATGCTAGAACTGAAATGACAAATCACACATTCTACTGCATTCTGTGTACCTAAGTAAGTACTAATCGAGTTATTCAACTATTGCTGGTAATTATAAGTAGACCAGCCGCTTAGTCTGAAATCACAGGTCACGATATCACTCTATAATCGAATCTCGAGTCCAGTCAGTCCAGCGGAAAGATTCCATTAATTTCCAAAACCTCCTTTACGGACCTGAGAAAACAAAACAAAGATTAGTGGTATTAAAGCATACTATTTCTAGATCAAAGTTTCACCAGAATAAACACACGTTCTTACTTTTACTTAAATCCAAGACCGGGAATATGCATTGAAATCAAACACAATAAACATGGGATACCGTTAGTACTTTTGTGGAATACGAAATAACGCCCATATTGAGATTTCCTATGAATAGTATGTATAGCAGCACGCAATCTGACTGAACGAGAACGAATTAGTAAGGTTATTACTTATTTGACTGAATCACGTAAACAAAGTATTATGTAGATGATGTACCTACACTGATCTTCAGCTTCAGACCATTTCGATAACAATTATTCCATCATATAATTACAGTCGTAGAGTCCTATAAAGTTCTGTTGTGTATTCCGTACTCCGTAAACCCCTTCCCAATATATGTATATGTACTTAACATGCATTCGATAATTGATAAGAAACAAAGCCATAATCAGAAGTACTGATGGATGACTGAAACATTTCCTTTATTAGGACAATGATATGATTATGAATGATAATCAACGATAACCATCGTAATCGTTATCGTTATCGTTCTGTTTGACTTTTCAAGTGCAACAACAACGCTTTGCATATATGCCTCCAGTGCAGGTTTCACTTCCGTCATCCGTCCGTCCGTACTCCGTCGTATTAAATATTTAAGAAAATAGTAAATATTCTTAATAAAACTTTGTACTTACTTTTCGTGGGGACAAACAGCTGATGAAAGATGATGTGATTTGTCTTAGGTCGAGGTCGCTGGAGTTAACTAACTCGGAAACAAAGAAGTACTAGGGCAAACGGACCATTACTTTACAGTTCCAAATTACAAAATGTCGTGGCTTTTTACCGTTATTTTCGTTTTACAAATTCT
>VNWX01002712.1:0-11513 GCA_009869905.1 Ceratophysella communis | reverse complement strand
TTTTTTTCTAATTTCTTACTTTTTAAGGACAAGTTATGAAATTTTCAATCCTGCGCTCAAGAATATATATTTTAAGCATTATAAACAATAGTCTACAATGCGGCCTGAGAATTTTGGTGTAAAATTAAAATCACATCTTGAATTTGATTTTTTCAGAACATGTTAAGAATCTTATCTTGTTTAGATTTGAAGAAGCTTTCAATATAATTGGTGATTGGTCTGATACAGCCGCTAATTTAGTGATTCGGAAGTTTTTACATATTAGTAGATATAACAAAATTAGGTACAAAAGTTAAGACTTCTTGGGATGTTCTCAAATTTTAAGTTGCAGGGTCAAAAGTGATAATTTTTATAAGGTTTATTATTTTAGGAGATTCTCTAACTCATAGCTTTTACTATTATTGTAACACTGAATTTTTCAAGTTCCTGGACAAACGAAAACCTTTTTTGAAAATGTATGCACCTAATTGTAAATTACCGAGACACAATCATAATATTTTTGGATTTATACCCAGTTTATCGTTTAAAAGTAAACAGAGCATCAGTTTTAAAAAAATACATTCTCCAAAAAATTTAATGCATTCGAGACGGTTTTGTCCATGCCTTCTGACGAGTAATTTAAACGATTTACTTAAAGATTTAACAAATTTTCTGTAGGACGAGTAACATGATTTACGAGCTCTGATAAAGTACTTTCAATCTCTAAATGTCGTAAAAAAATTTGTGGTTGGATGTCTACAACACGCACGTTTTTTGATGAAAAATGGATACGTAGATGAATTTACCACATGTGCAACGTCAACTAGGCTCACCGCTAAAATGTCCTAAATCTCATTTAATTCCACGCATAACTTTTGAATATCAACGCTTTTAAATAATTTTTTAAAGTAAAATTTTCGCATGATTTTAGACCGAATAAGCTGCGTGCACCAATAATATGATTTTTCAATAGGCTAAAATAAAGTATACTTCACGCAGGGATTGCTATTGTTTTAAATTTGTTTTTAATTCATTTTGACATGAAGTATTAGCTTATCTTTAGTACAGAGAGATGAACTTACAATCTCAGTTTGTGTTAGTGTTTAGTATATTTCATTTAGGCTACATTTTGTCAATGTATGCATTTTTTCAATATTTCACAATTCATCGTTCATTCTATGCATACAATAAGTTTTAGTTTGAGATTCATTCCCTGCAGAGTTCATTAAGGGCTTGAGTGAAGTCACTCAAGATTATGTACATGTATTTGAACTAGAAGTACAATTCATTGAGCTTTTGCTTTAAGCCTAATCTCTTGTGTAGTGTACCCTGAAGTTCTATATCAACAAAGTTCATGTTCTACAGACTACATTTAATAACAATATTAATAATTAATTAACAATAATAATATATAATTAATTGACTAGAGGCATACCAAAGCAAAAATAATGTACTAAAATTAGGTAAACGAAGACTTGAATAACATTTTCCCATTTAGATTCAGAAGGCTGTCTCGCTTAGAAATTGCATTTTAAAAATGCAAATTAGATTAAAAATTTCAAATACATTTGAAAAAAAAAATTCTAAAACGAGACTTTTCTGATCGTATTCCTTTCTTACATTCTTTCTCTCTTTCTTTGTGACTAGTTGAACACACTGATGCTGTTCCATTGAAATGTTTTGAATTTGAAGAGATTTTTTTTTGGCAAAAAAACGTTAAATACAGGGAAAACTGAAGGTAGGTTTCTAATAGAAATGTTTTCATTAAAATACAGGGAAATGTACAGAATTTGGAAATTACTCTTCGTTTTGAAAAACAGCATTAAAACAAGAATTCGTTGAGTTTTAAAACAACCAAAAAATTTGGCAAGAAATTTAGAATTTCATGGGGTTTAAAATAAATAGAAGTTTGGAAGTTTAAAATGTGCTCAAATTTTAGAATTAGAAATTGAAACAACACACTTCTTAAAATCTCAGCTCTCTTGTGAACTACTCTACACATTACGACTGTAAGAGTCCTATTTAAGCCTATGGCCCTTTACTAAAAACAGTACTTAATTAAGTAGATACTAGATAACATTATAAATATTAGAGTGGCTAAGACTCTGTTTGGTTCTGCTTTTTCCTAAATATTCACTAGAGATCCGAACACAGTATTCCTTTTTTCATGTTTTTCGTTAAAGATAACAGGAGAAGACAAGTCAACAACAAGATTTAAAAAATAACTAGTAACAATCAAACACAACAAAGTATAGGGAGCTCTGAAGGGTTCTTTAGGCCACATTTCGTGCCGTGATGGGCTCTTTGACCTGTACGTTGATCAGAGCCTCGAGGGCTGAGGAGGCATCTGCTTCACGTGCTAGTACGGACACCTGGAAATTTTTAAAAAATTCAGAAATTAGTTTCATGATTAAAAGTTACAGGAATGCCGTGTTGAGGCAGAGAGTGCACACTTGTGACCTACCTTGCACTGGTCTGGAGTCGTGGTTGTACCGGTCGTTTGGCCATGCATACTGGGTAGGATTTCACCGGCGGGTAGCTCGAGGTTGAAGGAATGGAGAAGGCAGGAGAAGAACAGGAAGAGTTCCATGCGGGCAAGCACGTCACCAAGGCACATGCGGCGTCCGACACCGAAGGGCATGAAGTACTCAGGCTTGGTCACAACGCCTTCGGAGTTCAGAAATCGGGCTGGGTTGAAGTTTTCAGGCTCTTCCCATAGTTCGGGGTCCATGTGTACGGCGTGAATGAGTGGGATCACTTGAGCATTTTTGGGAATTAGATGGTCTCCGAGAATCACATCCCTGGAGAAAAAATGGCCGTTAGTAATGCATTTGGTTATACTGTACTCTTGCGTCCGTCTGTACTAACGGAATGTATAACTTACTTTTTGGTGGCATGGGTGGTGCCCATTGGAACGACAGTGGATCGTCGAAGAACTTCCAAAATAGTAGCTTCGGTGTAGGGAAGGTAAGGCATATCTTCCAGAGTAGGCAATCGGTTTCTTCCAACGACCTGCAGATTCAAAACATTCCAAAAATTAGTAAAAATTTTGGTATAGGCAATTGTTACCAGTGCGTTTAACTATCATTTCTGGAACTTACCTCATCTAATTCGTTCTGAACTTTCTTCATGATTTCGGGATGATGGAGCATGTAAACCACAGCCCATTGCAGTGTTGTTTTAACTGTTTCTGTTCCAGCACTGTAGAGGTCCCCAATGATTTGGTAGATTTGTCTATCAGAATCCTTGCCTTCGAACAGTTGTTCTTCTCGGCCTTCCTTCTTGGCTTCCTCAATTTCGTAAATGTAAGTGTCGACCAAGTCACGGAGGTTGTTGGGATCAAAAGTATCCTTGTGGTTCTGGACAATTTCTTTGTAGAATTCGGTCATTTCGTTTCGATTCTAAAGTAAGAAAATGAATTCCAATTAGTAATCTGTTTAGATGGTATCCATTGATTTACTGGACTCAGATCTGGCGCTTACGGATTGGATCTTAACGTTGAGGTCTTGAATTCGTGGAAGATTTCGAAGGCATGGAATGAAGTTAGCGGCACCAGTGGCACAAACTAATTTGAATCCCTCTTCAATCAGAAGCATGAATCGCTTGAAGCGTGGGTCGTTGGGAGTGAAGCGGACGCTCATGAGCATGGAGCAGATGACATTGCTCACGGAGAGGGTCAAGGGCTGATTCAAGCTATTGGGCTTTCCCTTCTCCTTGGCCAGGGATTGGAGGAAGGCTTCCACTTCGATCTGTTGTAGTTAAGATATTGTTATAGATACCTTATCTACTATATAGTATTTTCGTCGCCATCAAATCACTTTTCCGTGTCTTACCATAATTCTAGATTCCAATTGCTCCTTTCCATTTCCAGAATGCTTCATTCCAAAAAAGCGCATTCTCTCATGCAAAAACCGTCGCTGGTCTTTCCACATGGTTCCATCCACATTAACTACGCCTGTGAAGCAATAAAGTAAAATTCTAGGTAAGAACCGGAATCGCCATGGAAAGAAGTTCGATATATCTAAGCAATAGCTCCATTTTTTGTCCATGATGCAAATGAACTCTAAAGTATGAAAGCACGAAGGGTTCTTGAACCCTGTTCAAAGTCCTGAATTTCAATTGTTCTGT
Source organism: Ceratophysella communis (assembly GCA_009869905.1). Taxonomy (NCBI): domain Eukaryota; kingdom Metazoa; phylum Arthropoda; class Collembola; order Poduromorpha; family Hypogastruridae; genus Ceratophysella; species Ceratophysella communis. Next base: position 7,406 of record VNWX01002712.1, on the reverse strand, counting down.
TCTATAAAGTGCAGTGCATTATCCAGTTTTTTTTACAAGGCGGCGGCGTGGAAGAGCCTGCGTAGCATAAATTATAGCTCTGCCGCCGGAAACAGAGATTGACTGGTGAAGTACTACGTAAGAGGAATACCCCCTGGAAACTGCATTTTCAGGATGCGTCAGTCTGNACAGAGATTGACTGGTGAAGTACTACGTAAGAGGAATACCCCCTGGAAACTGCATTTTCAGGATGCGTCAGTCTGAGGTTGTGCCTGAGGAAGGGAAGTCAGGCGAAGAAGTCAAAGCCCTGCAACTCGAAATTGAGTGTAAAGGTGAAGGCCGAGTGCAGTGCATCTCCTAATCTCCATTCTACATCTTCCTCACGGACATCGGACGACGGCCTTTGCCTGACTAGCGTCCCATGACAACTACGAAACGGAAATTTCTAGCACTACAATTCGACTTAAGATTAGTGATGCCGGTACTTAAAATTCTGAGATCTACTGGGGAAGATTAACCGTAAAGTTAAGCCTTAGTTCAAGTTTTCTGATGCCTGGAGAAAGTTGCCATCGATTACCGATACCTTAAGTCATCCCCAAAAAGCGGATAACTTCATGCTCAAACGGCCAAGAACTCTGAGCTCTGTTGGAGAAGCTCTTTTCAATAGTAAAAGTCCACATGTCTGCCCTCCCTCCAAGAGGTACTTGAAGGGAACAAGTTTTTTGAAAAGGGTCACTGCCCTCCGTCTCCAGCTTTTTCACGCTCACGCCCTTCTGCCTCGTCTACCAGATGATAGACCGTTGAACCGAGATTTTTTTGTGGAAGTGGCTGGATGCCTTAAGGAGTTCACTGAGCCCCGGTAGACGAAAGCATTATTGCTGAGTGCAGGCGTTCTGACTGACCTTGAGGCTCAAAAGTGCAGTTGGACTTTTTCTCACTATTTCTCCCACGCCTGGATGCCCATGCTCTTCGCCGTTGCCGTACAAAGAAACCAGATCTCTAATTTTCAATGTATGAATTCAGCTTTGTCAGATTTTCCTTTAAAATTTGCCCACAAGGGGGGTTCAACTAACTCAAGATCAGCAATTCAACCGAATTTTCATGTTCACGGGCAGCAGAGGACTGACCACGCGGTGAACAGCAGCGTGATAAATTATTTATGACAAGAAAACTATTCTGGCAAATGTGACAAAAATGCGTCTCTTCCCGTTCCGTTTCTCTGTGTACTCAATTCTGAGCTGAGCTTCTTGGTTGAGAATCAAGTTTCGTTTAGGTATAGAAAATAGAGGAAATGAAAAGTGTTTTGGGGATACAGGAAGCCAAAAAGAAACTATTTGTTGGAGCTCTTACGCGCTCATCTCAGCTGGGAATTTGCATGAAACAATAAGACGCTCGCGCTTGGACATTGAGAGCAATAAAATTGTTTTAAGAAAGCTCGGCATTTTACATTTTTGTAGCCTCAACCAATGCAGTTAATAGCAGTACAGTAACTGACTAGTAGTACGGGCCGTTCTGAAAGAACGCGTCGTCGTCGGTGGTTACGGGCCAAGAAAAAGGAGGGGGTGTGAAAAAGTAGGTACAATAGTAGAGCCAAGGAGCACATGCCTGCACTTCTCTTTCAGAGAGAGAACACTGACCTCTCCTCAGTCAAATAAAAATGATTATGCCACCAAGTGGACTTGTTGTTAGTGAGTTCATTTGTAAAAGAGGCGCGTGCCGCATGCCGCCCACCTGGAAACACGCAATTAGCAAGCTCGCGAACTCTACAGCAAGTGGAGTTTTGAGACAATTATTGCCAATCTGACTCCTGTCGTCGTTGTCTTATTATGAGGGTGGAACTGCTAACGCGCTCCTGATGCTGCACCCTTCACTCGCACACATTGTTTATATTCTCCTATTCTGGCCGAAATAGAGATGTAAAATGAAAAAGGTCGTTAATTGGTGAGAGAGTGCTGCGCCTGTTTAGAACGAGCACGAGTAATTGGACTTCAAGGGAACCTATCGACAATTATAAACTGCTCCTCGGCGTCAGCATCATGCGTGCACACCTGTGTGAACCCTCTCTTCTGAACTCTTTGAGGCTACAGTAGTAGTGGGAACGTATCAAAACTATTTAGCATAAATATGACATAAGAGTCTAATAGACAATAGACAGTCGAGGAGCATTAAACAGAACTGAGAAGCTTAATGTCAGAGGCTGATGAACTGGGGCGTCGCAATCCTAACCTGCCGCTCTAAATTCCTTTCTACAATAATGTATGACGCCTCAGAAGAATTAAGAATAGACTAATACTAAATGGAGCCTTCTTATTTGAGACAAAAGACTAATTGTTCGGAAAGGGAACTTACCGAATCCGTCCATCAGTGCAGTGATTTCGTTGTCAGGTCGAGCGGAGAAAGCTTCTTGGCGAAAGGCATTTCGGATTGACTTGAAGTCCGCGAGGACGACGACGAGCTGGGATCCAAGGCGGGTAGAGAAGACAGACCCATACTTCCGACTCATTTCGTAGAACTGCTCATGTGGAACTCCGGTCAGGTAGGGCAGAAAACCGAGAAAGGGAAGGCCCCATGGTCCAGGCGGGAGACGGCGTACGCGTCTGAGCAACTGCCAACACCGGGCACTGATCAGCACCAAGACGAAGCAAAGGAGCGTCATGCAGGCGTCCGGGCAGGAGAAAAGCTCACACAGGCTTTTCAAGACTGTTCCAGTAACTCCACCGATAATCGCCATGCTGAAAAAGTTTTTTCGGATTTTTTCTGGTCAACAATGACTGGAGCTGGAGCTCTTGTGTTCTGGATAATTTTGGACCCCAGGGAAAAAGCTGTGAAACTCGGGTCCAGAAGAAAAAGTGTATTTGTGGACAGGGCTAGGCTTAAGTGTGAGAGCCGTTTTCTGTTCCTGCTTGTTGTCTAACGAAGAGTAAGATCACGATTACCTGAGTCTTACACCGCTCAAGTCTTTTATAGTGGAGTTATCGCTCAGTTCTTAAATGATGATAGATTTTTTTTCGTCTTGGTCTTTACATATATTTATATACCTTGTAGTGGTCGTGGCTCTGGAGTGGGACCTATAGCCTCTTCTTAAGTAGTTTGTTGGGCCGTGAGGAATAATCCCAATCAGGAGGGGTATACCTTTGGCAATTACTACTTCACTACCTCATTTTATTCAGTGGTTCCTACGCGTCGTCCCCAAGCTTCCAAGCCGTAGTAGTCCTCAGTGACACCCCAGAGAGCCAAAGCCTCAGCCACTTGCCAGCCCACTTATTAGTATGAGCCAGGGACTGGCCGAGTCCTGGCCTGCTGCCGTTCAACAGCTTCCCAGCTTCTCGGCTTAAGTACTGGCCCAGCATTTCTTCGTCAGTCTTTGAAACAATAGGCTAACAATGCATGACAATGACAACTTGACCTCAATCCAGAGCCTCCCGCCTGGAGACAGCTGCTCCTGTTCTATGCAACAATGCATAATGCTCAATTATCGGCTCCTCATCAAAATTCAAATCAGAATTCAGCTCCAGTTCCTTCGTCCTAGCAAGCCTGGCATTTAAATTTTGTATAATCTCGAAGCAACAGGCTGTTGATAGAGAAAATACTCCAATTATCAGAATATCCCGAAAGTAGCGGTTCGTGAAGGTAGTCTAAAAAATTAGGGAAATGTGAAAGCCGGTTGTCCAAGCTGTGTGTCCGTCCAGTCGATCCCTATTACCCATCTGGTTTGAGCTCTCGCGTGCTCCCTGGACAATTAAGGCTCTTTCTGGGTTATCCTTTGTTCATGTTGAACTTACTAGTGACTTTTTTATTTGAAACAAACAAGACAACTAGACTAATAACTCATCAATCATTGCTTCTGCTGTGCACCACGCGGTCCAGCTATTGTTAGGTTGACCCGCCTCGTATATTTACATTAGGTGCTTAAGCCTGATTGACAGACGATTGGGCAGTTGGAGAGTGTAATAAGGTGCTTTTTAAATATTTTTTTCTTGAGCTAATTTCGTGTGCCTTTCTTTTAAAAAATACTAAGGATATTTAATCGACTACCTGGAATCGATGCAGGTGCACAGATGAGTATTAATCGTTTCGAGCAAAGGATTTTCTCTGCAAATCCTAAAATTTCGCAGCGCATTTTCTAAATTTAGGAATTTTCAGTCTGAGTTCTTGGAAACGGGATCGAATCGGCTTCTCTTCCAACTGGATCTGGAGAATCATTTTTGGGTTTGGGTTCCGGTTCCTTAATAATCCTAGTCCCGTTCCTACTATGTACAACTTTGTACTTTGTTTTCAAATGTTCGGCAAAAATTGGAGGCTGAAAGAGAGGGCCTTTTTTTGTTTGTATATTATTGTTTAAAGTTGGAAGGGAGCCTCCAAGTCTCTCGTACCTGTTTCTCCTGGACCGCTCAAATGTGATGGCTATTCTGTTTTCAAAGAATCCTGTTGAATAACTGTTGAATTATGGGAAATACTGACTCAAGTTACAGTCACTGGATACTCAATATCCGGGCAGTATATTCAATGTATTTATTTACTTCTTTGTTCATTGACCTCTTGCGATATTTTGGGATTTTAAATGGCAGAGGTGTAGTGTCCATTTAAATCGGCCTTTCTCCGGGTAAAATAGTTATTTTGATTTGAAATTCGCTGTCTGCAAATGCTTGTAGAGATATGGATGGTGCATCAAAACACTTATATGCAATTTTCATCCAAGGAAGGCTAGTTAAATAATTGCATATCGATCCATTCTTCCTCGTAGCATCTGGTTTAGCATAGTTTTGACTGCATTTGAAGGTGCATTTTGCAGTTGTGCTGAACTTGACTTGCTCAGAGTCAGCAGCAGCAGGTGGTGACCGTGGTGCGCTTCTATTCAATTTGATATGCTCCGTCCATTGTTGTGATTATCTGACTATAGATAGATGCCTTACTTAGGCCGGCTGCCCACTCGGCCAAACAACAATGAAGAGCCCAATGAAAGACTGCATAACACTACTTTGTACTACTCCACTGCTCTAGGCCTGACATGACAGTGCATTGTTGGAAGAGTCAATGAAATCAAATGTGCATCTCTGCCAAAACTGCAGGCTGACATGCTGGGAATGCCTCAGCATGGATGTAGCATGTAGTTGCCCGACTCAAGCTCAACGACACGCCTTATCAATTATCAAATCAGTCTTGTGTAGCAAGTTACATTGTTGCACTCAACAGTGCTCATCTTACTACTTCGACTTCGAGGACGATTGCGTGGCTGCAGTTTGGCACAGTTCGTTTATTAAAAAATTTGGAAGCCTATCTTGATTCTTAGCCGTAGAAATTCTAAACTGTTTTCAAATTAACTGTATTTCGCGTCTTTAAAAATTCAATACCGATTTCAAAATTGAGTAGCTAAAAATTGCCGTATACGATTTGACGCAGTTTACATGGAAAATTTTGAAAATTGTAAATTGTGTTAATAATATAATGGAAGCACGTGTATGTTTTGCCAAATTACGCCTTCGATATAATTCTTGGCTTGTACTCGATTAACTTGACTGCAACAATTTAGTTTGACCGAGCAAGAAGAGACACACGAAAACATGCATTTGTGACACCCATGAAGAAGAAATGATGCTTCCAATAATGCTGGCACCCAGCTGAGAGACAGTATCTCTGCATAATAGTGATTGTTGTGAGATGATGAATGGGCTCTTGTTGCTCTGTGAAGGGGTTGTTCAAAGATGAAGCAAGTGCGAGTAGTTTTCAATCTGCGTAAAGGAGGCCAGTCGACAAATCGGGCAGGTTCCTAAAAGGGTGATCCACCTGGACTTGTCTGTCAGAAGACCGCGGTCAACGACCTCTGCCTCTGTTGAGAAAATTGTACACAATCCCTGTACCAATGAAGGGTGGCTACTGCAACTATGTAACGAGTGCTACTGGGTACAAGGGGTGCTTGTCCACAATTGTCTCCTCGACCACTTAACAGGGCTTCAGCTCACATGAGAACGGAACACAGAAGCCAATTAACACGACGAGAACCCAGGCCACGCTTCTCATTATTACCCTACGTAACACCTCAAGAACATGACAACAATGCAGTGGTCCTACTTAATAAATATCTGCACACGCAGGGGGTGGGTCATTGGTCCTTTCAGTAAACATTGTATTTAGAGCAGCGAGCAAATTAGCATTACCATGACGGAATTAAAATTTAACTCACTTCAAGAGATAAATGTGTTCCAATTAAGAGTCAGTCTACTCTGTGATGTATCACGCATTTATACTTGTCAAATATGGAAACGCGTCATAGCGGGAAAACACACAGTGACCAACCTCGTAGCTGTCAAAATCTCATTCTTTCAGGAAGCCTAAAATATAAGTATTTAATGCTCTATCTTCAAATTTTACCAATATTAGCATACGATAAAGCTAGGCTGAACCTTATCACGAGAACCCATATTAATTTCTTAAAATTTGCAAAAATGCCCTGAGAAAAATTTGGCAAGCTTGAAAAGCCTTAGGATAGGTCAAGTTAAGCCTGTTGTGATCTCTGTAATGACCACTGCCGGCTCAGCAATATCATCGCAAGAAACACCGCTTGAATTCAATACTAACCTGTAAGCATAACAGTTATACACTCGGATTTATCGTTTTATTGATGGGTTTTTAAAATACAGGTTATGGAAGCGTGTGTGCTGTACAGGACCTAAATGCAAAAAAGTTAAAATATGTGCATATCATATAGCGGCCATTGGACTGACTTTTCTCTCTCTGCCTCAGTGCAGCAGGAGCACGTACAGTTATACGGAGAAAGTGGTCTTTAACTGGGTATTAACCTTTTGAGGCTTCAACCTGGGCAGTACAGGTCTTAAGTGTGCATCCTGCCTCTCCCAGTTCACACCCGGTCATAACCATCATAGCCAATCTAATATGTAAAATATAAACAAAGCTGACCGTCAAGGCAAATGCATAATTACAAGCTTAAATATCTTAATGTCGCATTTCTGAAATTTTGAAAGCCTTGAGCTATCAATGCGGGCACGTGGCAGAAGAGCCTACAGGGCGTCCTTTGTTTCTTTGTTTAGAAGGAACAATTATTCCGATTTCACTGGCATTTCTTGAAGCAGATAATTCCCATACATGATATACGTTAAAACAAAATTAAAAAATATAGTGCATATTGTTCCGAGGAATTTGAAGGCCGTTGAGTTATTCGTTATTAGTGTTTATTTTATCGTAATTACATTTTTTAGATATTTAAGACCTTAAGAAATTCCGTTCATATTTTGAAAAATATCTCACAGGCCAGTATGACTCACTAGCTGAAAGCCCGTCCTACGGACGGGAAAACCATGAGGCTTATAACCTGTACAAATAAACTCTCCCGTACCGATCCCTCTCCTACCAACCCCTCCCTCTCCCCTCCCGACCACTCCTCTCCCGATCCCTCCTCTTCCAAACTCTCC
>VNWX01002711.1:0-11514 GCA_009869905.1 Ceratophysella communis | reverse complement strand
TATTTTTTTTTCTCCGGACACACCCTTGCATTTTTACTTTGGTACATTCCAGTACATAGCATAGAGGGTTTGTTAATAGAGGAGTTGGGCTGGGTCAATTGGGAAGCCGGCGTTAAGGCACGGCGAAATTTGAAATTCGCGGGGAATTTTAGAAACGTATTTCAAGGTTAACTTTTGAACGAAACTCTCTTAAAGGATGTGCAATACGTCATTTTAAAGCTAGAAGTACGTAGAATCGAGAAAGGCCCTTAAAAATTACATTAAGTTAATTTTAATACCCTAAATTTTAATTCAAAAATATTTCCGGCATTTTGGAATTTACGCAGCAAATCGTACGATTTCCAATGACGCATGAATTTCCTAGCTTTAATGCTATATTCGCAGGGGTTGAAACCATAAATCGCAAAACCAACCCTTAGTCCTTAAGGCAAGAATCCTGTAGACCCCAAATGACGAAGAACTTGAGAGGCTATTTGACTCCAGAAAGTGCATCTCATTTAATTCCTTTTTGCCTACTGGAAATTGATACCTATCTAATAAAGTGTGTGTGTTCAGTTGGACGGTGTTGCACCCCTTTTCTCGTCTATTGCCAACAACCCCGCTCAACGTACTAAAATAAAGTATAATTTTATGCAGATTTTTTTTTTCGCTTCTTCTTTTTTCTTCTGTTACCCTCTCCTATTTTTCCCCATCAACTTTATTGCTTTTATTGCTCTGAATTTGGTTGGAGAGCAATCTGCTTGGCTTGGGGTATTTAAATCTAAAGTGTAATTCGGATGAGGGTAAGGGTATACGGAAAATACCCGGAGTATTTAGTTCCTGTACACTTTAACTACTGGGAAGTAATTAAGGGAATATTAAGTAAGGGTTGGGCTAATTGAATTTTTTGGAGAGGAATTGCAGCGATTTTTTCCCCGAATGCCAAAGTCTATCTTTAAATTTTAAAAATCTAAAATAGTCATCTAATTAGCCACCAGCCATCAGTACGATTGAGCATTGAGTTTTTAACGTATAAGCCATGTTAAACTGTGTAAATTTACGGTACTTTGTCAAATGTCACCTTCCGCTTGAAAAAGAAACCGTACCGATTTACGCTACGGTTCCAATTTCTACAGGAAATTCCTAAATTTAAACTTTGTACACCGGAACATGATTCATCATTGGATTCTGCATCTGAGAATGCCTTAGCCTTAGACAGCGCACCCAACAATGAAAAGGTTCCGACACTATTCCTTACCTTGGTTTATATATTGTACCAATTTACGGTACATTGGAATCTCGAATCTCGAACATGACCTTCTTTTATTAGATATACCCTATTCCCCAAACTATATCGGAAATAAACTTTTTTTTTGCTCCTCTATCGGAACAGATTATTATTATTATTATTAGCTCCGTCGAACCCTCCCTGTAGAAAAATCCCGGTGAGAAGTCCTTTCAAGCTCAACTCCCATCACCCATTCCAAACTCAGCGCAGATTAAACAAATGAAAATCTCTACTGAAACTTCCGAATCTCTAACGTTTGTAAGGGAGACTTTTAAGGTGTATGTTTTTCTTGTTCAGAAATTGAATACAATTCAAGTATAAGGGTGCCTTCGACCCTTCGAGAGATCAGACGAAAATGATACATAACGAAAAATATATCTACAAAAAAAATCACACCTGGAGATGTGAAATAATATATCAAAAAAGCTTTCTTTGGAAATTTTTCAATATACAAAAGGTTTCGAGGTTACCTGTCCAAAGCAAAAAACCTACGAGCTCTATATATATGCACATAAGGTTAAAAGGTTTAATAAAAAGGGTTGTTTTTTTTCATGTCAAGGGGTTGCTCGTAGACTTAAGCTCATACCTTAAGGTTTTTGTGTCATACTCATTTTCAGCGTGGGAAACTGTAGGGGAATCTCTCTTTTTATGTGTATTAAGACCTTTCTCGGTTTAATGTGGTTTTTGCACAGTTTGAATTGTTTGAATCTGATCTACGAGATGATGCGTCTTTTTTGTCTGGGGGTATAGTATTATTGCAATTGTAAAAGAAGCTACCTGAACAATGTTTATGTAAATATAGGAGAGGGTATAGGGGTTAGGAGAGGGCTCTCTTAATTTATGCACATAGTTTTGAATGAAATCCATTTCAAATTGAAATTGTTTAACCTTTTTTTCATCATACTGCTAGGATGAAATTATGTATGAGATGAAGAATCATAATATTGCACTTGTCAAAGTGAGTGTGAGTGGTTGGGCTTATTTTTATTCAGAATTTAGATTAGAATTAGAGGTGCATTTTCGCCTGTTGCTTTTTTTGAATTAAGATTAAATTAAATAGGTGTGTATACGTATCTACTGGAGGTGTGATTGTGAGGCTAATATTTCCGAAAATATATGAACAGATATACGTCAGCAGATGAGAACCTAGAACGATACCACTTTTCTGTGTAAAGTACAGCAACTATCTATGTTACCTGCAAACGCTAATTTTTTTCTATTACAAATTTATAAAAATCTAAATGGCTTCTTTCTTCAGTTTTAGCAGCGATGTTTGAAACATTGAAGGTTTCGAAAAACTTTTGACATGCGAACTGTAATTTTCAGAAAGTCCAGAATGCATTTGTTGTGAAAAGTGGCTCAGGGTCAGGGTACGTTATCATCAGCTTAGGATGAGTCAATTCTTCAGCGTCTAAATATAACTAGACTCAATGTAACATTTTTTGTAGAAATATCTAAAATTCTAAATTACGTCTAGGCAATGCTTCTAAAAGTTCGTAATTATAAAATTAGCGATGTACATATTCCTGAACTATGAAATGGCTGAATTCAAAACTGAGTTCTCGGCTACTTTCGATGATATTGTATGGCGTTGAAACGAGAATTCCTACAATTCGATTTTTTGTAAAGTTGTAAACGTAATCTTTAAAATTTCGGCAAATAAGTAATTTTTCAGGTTTCCATGTTTTTTAGAAACAAGACGTATGAACTCAGTTTATGACCTGATTCCTAACAGGAATCCAGTACTGCTTTAACGGGCAAAGTTTTGAAATTTTAAAGGGCACACAAGCTGAGATAAATAATTAATAATAAATGTACAAATCTATTCCATATTTACAGCAGCGTTTTCATCTTAACGGTGCAGGCGTTCCAACCCTGAGCTTCAACGCATTCAGTAATGTTAGGTTAGGTTATGCTAGGTATAGTTTCTAATGAAAACATACAGATATTTAGCCGTGATGCATGATCCGTCACAGAAGCCCATAAACTCATAAGCTACCAGTTGAATTTTCCAACTCAATCTAGTTCAAGTTAGTACAATGATCTGAGCAGTCACAGAAGCTCTAAGTAAAACTGCATTACGCATTCAGAATTCAAAATGTAAGTCTCGTCCTAGACCTAATTAGGCGTATTATGAATACCAAGCCAGGACCAGGAGCCAGGCAGTCATCAAGCCGAAAGCGCTACTGCAGCAGCGGCTACAGGAATTATTCTAAAAATTCCAGAAAGCCGCCGCCGCTAGCTCTAACCCACCCACCCCTGATCTGTGGAACCTTGCTTCCAAAAAATCGATAGTAAAAACTAAAGAAGCAAAAAAAAAAGCTAGAAGCCGTTTTTCCTTTCTGGTCGTCTTGTCTTGACGTCACGTAACGGAGTGAAACTTGGCGTGAATAAGTAATATTCCGAGTACGAGGGCTTTTCTCTCTCTCTTCCATCCATTCCCCAAGCAAAGGGGGGTTCCTTCGTATCTTTTTCCATGGTGCCTAGACTGAATCCCTTTGGAAAAATAATTTTTAGTCATTCAGGTCACGTTTTCAGTTCCTTTTTCCTGAGCTTCCAACCCCCCCTTTTTCCTTCAATGTTCAAATGGTGATGGGGGCTCTTTCCAGCGAGAAAAAAAACTAGCTTCAGCAGCGGGCGAGATGTAATATTTTTCGTATATGTAGTAGTCTATACGTTTTTCAGGGTGCGTACGATGATTCCATACGAAAAACTGCATTTTTTTTCAGCGAGAAAAGAAATAATATAAATATATGTACATATATTGAACGAGAAAAAGTATGACTAAGAATCGAATTTGGTTTTTGGATCGACAGGCATATATAGAGGGCTTTTTCCTTTTATTTTTGGGTAGATTAGGGTGGATTGTTGGCTTTTTTTGTGTGTGTCGGTGTGGTAGAGATCGGTTGCGGAAGAGAAAAGTGATCCCTAAAATATTTCGATACGGGTATTTGACTGGGCATTGTTTGGCAATTGGATGATATTCGGTCAGGGTTTGAGGGTGATTTGGATTTGGGTTAATGTATGGTCGAGGGCTTCGCGTTTTTAGGTGTATTGGGCAGTTGCGCAATTTTTGAGGTGAAAAGTGAATTTTTAATTTAATATATTTTAAGCTCGCTTTATTTCTGGAAAACAGTCCAAAACTTTCATCTTATCTTTAGTTAAACAGTGTTATTTTAATAAGCTTAAACTCAAATCTACAAACGCCGTCAAAATCCAAAACATTTTAGCAATCGACAATCCCAAACAATTAATTCCTTACCTGCCGTTTTTGCACCCCCGCAACCCCTATAATTAGATATGACACCGCCGAATATTTACCAGCATTATCTGTACGACATGGTACACGACAGGATTTCATTAATGCGAGTAGGTAAAAGGTGCTAAATGCAAGTGAAATTGAAATAATTGTACCTTTAATAATACCTACGTCTCTACATATGGCATTGTTATTTCGCGGTTTTCGTTTGTATGTGTAAAATTACGTGTGAAATAATGTCATGTCAGTCAGGAGGAGGCTTTACGTGCCTTGCCTTTGGGCGTACCGCACTCTGTAAAACAAACAATGTCATTTTGAGTTTAATTGTAGGTGCCTTTGAGTATCTGCCTACTTTAGTTCACACTTTAGAAATATGCCGAAATTAACATAGCAGGTTACAGGGGCACATGAAGTTGCACATGAATATGCTCCGAACATGACACTAACTCAGGGTACAGGGGTGTACCGCATAGCTCTGGAATTTCGCAATTTTAAATATGCTCGTAGTTTATTAGTATTTTCTTGAATTTTTGCTGCATTTGCAGATATTAGGTCAGCTAAATTTATTGCAAATTCCTAAGCTAATTTTTATAAATTACGATTATTAATTTGGCGTCGAAATTAAAAGCAAACAGATACGAAACGAAACCTATTTTTACCGGCAGTCCAGTAGCCTCTCATTCTCAATAGAAAACAACAATAAAAAGCCCCCTTAAATGTTGTGTGTAATTTCAATTTTCCAAGCCTCTTTTTGCGGTCGTCAGTCTACTAATACTTGAGTTATCTTCTTTAGCGGTGGTGGTAGGCCCATGGAGGAGTAATGATACCTAATTGTATGTACTCATCTTCTCCAGCTGGATTTTTTGTTACGTAACTTGGCCGCATCTTCACTTCATATACGAAGGAATAAGGTCTTCATGTTAGGTCTATTAAGGTTCCATAAGCTCTTCCTTCAGCCGCCGGACTGGTCTTTTTAGTGTTAGTGATTCGGCAGTTTTTCTTCAAATCATTTGAAAGCTGAATTAGAAAAATGAGACACTACTACTCCCCTTTTTTATTAAATAAGGGATGAGGGTATAAACAAAGGGGCACGTGCCTTCTTGTCCCATTCAAAAATATGTACATAAATATTAGTTTGAGTCAAAAACCCTTTTCAGTGTTNTTTTTATTAAATAAGGGATGAGGGTATAAACAAAGGGGCACGTGCCTTCTTGTCCCATTCAAAAATATGTACATAAATATTAGTTTGAGTCAAAAACCCTTTTCAGTGTTTAAATTGACCTGCTCTCGGTATAATGGGGAATGGGGTGTTGGGCTGAATTTTAACTAATTTTCCTGGCATGGTGTCCTCTGGGTCGGGTGTCTGGATCAAGGTACAAGTGGCATAGATATTATGTATATAGTGCCTGTCATAATAGAGTCAAGGGGTTAGGTTTGATGCCTATTTAACGAAAACGAAAAGGGTCAAATATTGGCATTGTCAAGATCTACAGGGTCATCTTAGCGTTTTCGTTCTTTCGTAAATTCCCAATTCGTAAATTCTTCATACTGACTCATAAATGAAGACCTACCATCTAATCGTATATCAGCGGAGCCCACATAATTAACCTTCGATCTCAAAATATTAATTGGCATTAAATTTAATAACACTTAAAAATTCGATTCGAACAGCTATATTAGTTGCAATCGACCCTGTTAAATGCTAAACCACTAAACTGACCATCTCTCCATCAACACCGGATGAACACGGAACAGACAGACATTGCGGGGTTGTGCTGGTGTGTGTAATATTTATAATATAAAAAGGGTTACGTAATGTTATAAAGTGGATGTGGTTTGGATGGACGATACGGACGGTTGGATAGTTGGGGTTAGCTAGGGCAGCAGCATTCCTCAATGAACTGAAGCCCCAAGAAAAGAAAAAGGGTTTAGAAAATCTTGCTTTTTTGGCTTGCTTCTCACTGGGACTTGGACTTGAGTCAGAAAGGGTGCGTTGGCAGGGATGGGTCAACCAGGTGGGTCAATTGAGGTCAAGCGTTTGGTATAAATTATTGAGTTTTTAGGTTAGACTATTTCCTGCGTTTTGCAGGCTGAGCTACATGCTGCGACGGAAGTCATAGGTCAAATTTGAAAGCTTGGGGACTCGCGGCGGTTCTGCAGCTAATCAATGTTTGCCTTTTCCGCGGCAAACCAACGTATTTTCAAATTCTGGCCAATCGCATATCGGCCCACCGTTTAAAGTGTTCCGATTGGTCAAACCGACATGCTCTAACTGGCATGTTCTCCCGAATTTCACCCTTAAATGCCCAATTACCCAATCAACCCCTTGAAAATGACAACCCTGACCGTGCCACTGACTGGCACTCCCTCTCAAAAATAATCCAGCCGAGCCAGAAGAAAACCTCACCTTTTAATTCTTTCAATCTTTGAGTCAGCGGAGGCTGTTTAGTATTGGGATGCTTACTTACCTTTCATACACACACACACACACATGCTCTCTGCACGTAGAAAAGAATACATAAAAAACATTTTACTTATATATCCATTTATTCAAAGTGGGTTTGGTTATACGACTGAAGAAGCGTTTAGTTTCGTTCATCCCTATATAACATTTATATTGTTCATATACTATGGTCTCTGGTTAGACAGGTAGGGCATCATAAGCCATACACAGAGGATTTTTTGAAGCTTTAACATCTTTGACCAATCAAGGACATCAATGTACAGATATGTGTATACAAGTAATACAAGCAATAAGGAAGAGGACCATACACGTGTATACAAAAATATGTGATTTGAAGAAGGCAATCAATATATATTCTTAATTAAAGACAGGAGGGGTGTTTCAATGACTTATAGGCTTCCACCCAGTTAAATCTTAAGAGATTAGCTTTGGAAATTTATGTGCATAAATTGTGTCTTGTGTGGTTTATTATAAAAACAGATGCAGTTGAACTTTTTTTTCATCCTGAAGCACATTGACTTCTTAATACAAAATAGATCTGTGTTGTCTGTGAGATCTTTAAGAAGCAGGTCTTGAGGTTAATTGGATGTGCATAAATAATTAAGGAGTTGGTATGCTAGTAGTTGGTATGAGCTAGTATTAGGTGGTATACCAATGGGGATCATATTTGCTTGTTTTTAGCTGAATATTTCATATTTCGATTATTCGATCGACGTACAAGTTAGATATTATTTCTGTAGCTCTACACGAGGATTTTCGATTGAAGATTTTGAAGGAAGGGTCGAAGTTCTTATTTGGTGGGTGCAGTAGTGTGTGTGTAGTGGTTGGCAAGTAGGATATAGTAGTGGAAGAAGGGTGGGGTGTTTTTCCCGAGTGTTGGGATAAAAAAAGCTCCTTCTTCCGAGACCGGAGAGAACGTGACCTGAGTGAATAAGTACCCTCTTCCTCGTAGTCGACGCGCGATGAGGACCGACCACGGACTCACCGAAAGTTCCAAAAGCAGAAGAAAACGCATTTCCAACTTACAGTGTTCCAGGCTTCCCCAGTCACACTAAAACCCCTTTTTTGTACATTACACCGGAGTATATCTACAAACTACTGCCCGGACTCAAAGTCTGGGACATGACTTCGACTTGGGCCTTGCCATGCTGAAATCAACTGTCGTAGACATTATGGAGATTCAAATTTGCACAAATTAGGCATAATTTCATAGCTTAAATCTGCCAAAATAGATTCGGCGTAGCGTTAGAAATGCTGCGCGAAAAATGAAGCACATGAAAGAGGTACAGGGGTTGGCTTGTAAGCAACTAGCGCAACCGAACCTAACCTTACTGGTAAATGTCCAATCCCCAAGCTCTACAAGGACCGCTTAACTTTCAAATTTCGTTCGAAATGCCATCGCTATTTCAAGTATCGAAAAATTAAAAACGAACCGCTTCGCTTTGACGCAACACCCGAGATTCGCACAAGTTATATACGAAACCACGAATTCGATGCTCATTTCATTACGCATTTAATCAAATTTTTCAGGTAAAACTTAAGCCCAAAGCACAGAGCCCGCGGTCTACCCGTCTGCTACATCCACAATTCTTTCTAAAAAAACCAGTTTTTCACCCTTCTGCTCTCTGCCCAGTATTTTCGGTTTTAAAATAAATGAATAAAAAAAATCCTATCTTTTTTATTGAGAATTCCATTGTGAAGTAAGTGTAGAAAACCTGCTTTGACTTTGGGGCAGAGTAGCAAGTGTAGTATATATATGGTCTGTCCTTAGCCTGGTCCTGTGTGTCTGGGGCTCAGAACTTGTGTGAAGGTAAAATCTCTTCTTTACCAATGTAAATATATGTGCATAAATTACATTTCTGAATTGAGGAAATCGTTACTCTCTCTCCATACCAAAAGCCTGAAAACTCGGGCGTTTTCCAAAAGCCACACTCGAGAACCCGCGTACATAGTACTTGCTACCATTTTTTGCCAACGACCACGAAAGGACTTACATATACAACTTTCCCCAAACATTCTAGAGAGACTACTATGACAAAATATGTATTTACTTTTACTAGGAAATCGATAAGTGTCTCTAGGTTTTGTAAAACCTCCCGACTCAAAGTACAAATTCATAGGATTATTCAAAATGCTAGATAGTTCAGAAAATGGGGCCAAAGTCAAAGGCATATGAGGATGGCCTAGACATTTAAGAGAAGATTCATAGTAATACTTTGACTATACAGCAGCTTTGAAAATGGTACCTACTCAGGTGTGTCTATGTGTTGATAACCTTGGAAGAACCTCACCCCTTGCTTCAATCTTTACAGGCCATATATGAAATGAATTTATTGTTGTAAAACATATGCATAAACAGTGTTGTTAGTCTAGTTTTTCCGTGTCTATTGGAAATGCGCAATTTTATGACTGGTCATTTTTATGAATTTTTGGGATTTTTGCGGGTGAAGGGGCTTCAGAGGTCTTTATTTTCAATTTTTGAGCAGTATATTGGACGTTTTGGCACTAATTTAGAGTAAAATCGATATTTATGACAAATCGTCGAAATCAAGCGTAGATTATGCAGATTAGATAATTCTAAGCGATCTTAAGTTAGGCGAGATTCTAGGGACCGCGATCCATGCAAAATTGGCCTGTATTTAATATTCAGAATATTTGCAGTGTTTAACGCCGTTTACGTAACCGACTTTTGAAAAAACGAAACGCGACCTTCCAAATTCAATGTATCTAAATTTAATTTGTAAAATTAAAATATTCAATAAATTATGTCAAATAAATCGAACGGCAAACTGCCCTTTTTAGACACCTAAACATCCATCTTCGACCCTTCATCCTGCTCGTACTTACACGTACATCAAACCTTACCTTTTGATTAATTCCAACCTGTCCATTCCGTCCGCAGTTAATTGAATAGCCTTTAACATTCTACATTTTTGTATATAAATTCCAGCTGGGCAACTTTGCCTAATCAAGTTTGTAATAATAAAGTCGTGAGTTGAGGCACAAGCCAAAACAGCCGCAGTATACTTAACTAATCTAACTGTACTTCTTGCGCACTTATAAAACGCTCTATAACTTGTATATATGTCGTAGTGATCCACGGAACTCGGTGAGTTTCGAAACTCACTAGTGATCCACGGAACTCCATGGATCACCGGTGATCTTACAGATTGAATGTAATGTATAATTGTTGACAATTTGTATATGGTTACATTATACATTATAATTATTACAAGGGATGAATGAACAGCAGAGCGTCGTACGTACGTACGTTCCTTCAGATGCACAGTCAGTCAAAACGTGCATTTTTTCTTCTTCAGCTTTTGTCTCAACGAAGGGCCACACCTTAGAACAGGCTTCTTCTCTCTGTCTCTTTGTCAGAAAAGCCTGTTTTCTTTAGAATGCATTGCATTTTCTACTTTTTGTTCAGGAGAAGGACATTTATTTTGCAAAATTTTTCCGTGATACTGATCTGTGATGCATAGACAGACGAATTTTTACACTGGTCATTCATTAGGACTTGGCTGAATAATTCATTTGGGATGTTATTTATCTTTGTACAGAACCAAATTTACCCGAGGTATTCTAACTTTAACGGTGAGTTAGTGCGAATTGCGATTATGCTGGGTATATGAAGGTAAACGATTATGCCAAGTTTAGCCGGTACCCATGTCGTGTGCGAACGCAACGATCTTTCTATCTTTATAACTTTAGTTAGGCTAGGTTATTTAAGGTCAGGTTAGGTTAGTTTTGAAGCCTAGCTCAGCGTGAACATTTTGAACCTAACCTAACCTTAAATAACTTAACCTAACCGAAGTTATAGAGTTAGAAACATCCCTGTGTTTGCACACGATAAGTGTATGTACCGTTTAGCCGAATTCAATCTGAATGCTGAGGATGGAAATCTTTAATTACAACCAAAAATATTTTTATATTTTTCGAAAATATGAATGCTTTGATCGCCGTCCAAGTCATCGTCTGGCTGCTCGGTGTGACACTTACCCTGATTTAAGAATTTCAAATTTTCAGCCTGTGCATGATTGCATGATTGAAGTTTTGGTAACCTGATTCCAAATTTTATTTCACCAGAATTTTTAGAATGACGAATTTCTTCCTTGTTCCTGAAATTCGGCCTTTCCCAACGCAATGCAATTCACTAACATATACATAGTAAAATATATAATGTATAATAGTTAAAAACCCTTCTAGAAAGTGTGGCTGAAGCTTCCCGAGAAACACTGCACGAAGAATTGTGTATTGTGTAGAATTTTCCCGTAGAGACCCGGGTCTTTATTTTTTGTATTACTTATTATTGGTCCCTTGAGTCCCACCTTCTTGTGCCAAGGCAAAAAAGAAGAGAAAGGTTCCTCTCTCTCTCTCCTCCGTTTTGGAATTTTTTGGGGGGGAATGAAAAATATATAACGAAAAGAAAGGGTCTTATCAATCATACGTTGAACAACTTGAACAGCTCTGTACAGTTTTTTTCATAGTGCATATGAGACTAAGCGGTCACAAGAAGAAGAA
>VNWX01002709.1:0-11515 GCA_009869905.1 Ceratophysella communis | reverse complement strand
AAGGGGTGCTGCCATTGATAATGGTTATATATAGTGTTTTACACGACAGACAGACAGACGACGACGGACAAGACCATCCCATAAGACCCTTCTGGTCTAAAAAGGGCTCATAATGGTTTATGGATTCATAACGATTATAAATACATTAAAATCATTTTGATTTAGATTATGTAAATATTATGCTACCGGTGATGTAATTGTGCCAATCTCAGTACATAGCACTGGGGTTTGTAAATATAATAAAAAAAAGAAAGATTAAACATAATGTAGTGCAAATGTTCAGATTGACATCATCGTTTTATAGAGTACATTGCTGGAAAGCGCAATTTTAATTTAATAGAACTAGATATACTCAGGCCTATAGACTTTTATTTATTGGCAGATTTAAATGAGCCATGATTTCACCGGCTAATTGTCAAAATTTAGGACGATTCTAGACTCAGGTATGGCACTGGAGATGCACTGAAATTCTTGTGTATTTCTTTCAAAGTTTTCGTGAAAAATGATTGGCCAGGTGCAAAAACTGCGGTATGATAAAGTACTCTTCCAATTTTATGTGAATGATTATGTATGTTCATTGTACATCCATAGAGTTTTAGCGGGTTCAGGACGTGGAGAAAGCATAACCCTGTAGAAAGAGGCTACCCGCTGTGGTTCAGATCATTGTAATTTGTAATGGGACCAAGCAGACCCAGAAAAACGTCGTGGGAAATACATGAACATAAAAAAACTGAGATATACGAGCCATAGAAAGTTCAATTTAGTACACGAACACTGTCGGCACTGAATCCCAGGCGCGTGGCCAGGATAGGGTTTTTGGGGTTCAAACCCCCCCCCGAAATGTTTGAAGTAAATGAAATTTTTATTCATTTTTCAAAAATTTCGCGCCTGCGGCGCAATTTTAGTATTTCTAAACGTAATGAGTACGTTTTCAGGACCGCGAATGTGTTCAAAAACAAGAAAATAGCCTCGAAATAGCAATACTTTTGTAAAAAATGTCAAAAAATCGCGCCTGCGGCGCTTCTAAGGTCATATTTTCCACAAATTTCAACCTTTTCACCTTTAATTCATGCGAAAATTCACTTCAAAATCTTGAAAAACGAGAATCGCGAAAACCAATTTCTGACGAAAATTCCAAAACCCTCCCCGAAACCTAATCCTGGCGACGCGCCTGCTGAATCCGTAGCAATTTGCACACAACAGGTGCGCCCCAAGCAAAATATCATCAGTAAGATTCTTCGCAGCAGGAGTCGAGGCTTTTGTGCATTTTCTTAGAATGGACGCATTTTTCGGTCTGCTTTGCGCTTCGCCAAATGTCTAACATAAGTGAAAGTTGACAATGGGCCTTTGACTGTGTCGACGAGTTACGCCCACATGAATTCCTCATTTAGTATTTCAATATTCCTTGCAGTAGCGCTGAGTTGATCGGGATCTCCAGTTACGTCATATTTAGGGTGCTCTTATTTAGAGATGTTCCTTGGATCAAAATATTAACGCATCATTTTGAAGTACGTAGCTCGAGCTTTGTGAACATGTGGGCGAATCGTCGTCAATTAATCTGGTACGTAGGTATGATTTTCAGTGACGCGTTTAAGGCAAATAAAACACTGATATTATTTAGATTAAACTAACCGTATGAGACTAACGCTCATGAACTATCAACTATCAATAAAATCCAACACAAGTGAAAACCACTTAAACAAAGCTGAAAGAATACGTGCTTTGCAAGACAAATAATCTAAGCTTTTGCTTTCACCAAAATTCGTTTTAGATTGATTAAACCGCGCTGTAGAATTGAGATTTTAAGTGCCTCTGACTCTCTGCCATGCCAAATCAGCGTTTTCCTTGTTCTCCAAGCCAATCAAACCGTACATCACGTGCCTTGAAGGAGAATTAGTAGATTTTCACAGTAGTTCAGTGAGTGTCAATTCGAAATTAATTACTCTCTCACCGCCTAAGTGGGTTTATGTAAAATAAGCCGATTTCATGTCGAAATAAATTGCTGGGTGAGGCGAAGGGGAGCAGATTGAAAAGGCTCAATTAGAGTGGATTCAGCGGAAATGCACAATGACCCCAGTGTTCCTCTAGTCTAGGTTTTAGCTGACAAGGTGGGTCGAACAAGGAACCACTTAGGAGCTAATTAAGTGCTACCTCTCTCTGATGACACTGAATGTCAATTAGTGAAATGAGAAGAAGCCTTTTGCTTCTTCTACGCTTCTAAATCAATGACGGCCAACGACAAGCTGTGAGGATGAGGTCTGCAAAGCGGAAGCTCTGCCTCAATTTGGTCTCTGACAATTTGAAAAGAAAGTTCAGGAAATTTTTGGAATGGCGACTGATTTCTGATGAGGTGAATTATTTCTATTTATAACCTGTAAATGTTTGTTAGGTTTTAATTATGCGCCTTTCAATTCAATTGATTTTGCCAATTACATATGTCTTTTGACAGTTCGAATGACCTGAGCGACTTGATTTTGATTAGGAAAGATATATCTTGGGTGTGAGAAAGTCGTCGCGTAAACAAGCGGGTTTCCTTCTAACTAAGCCGTTTTCTAGCCGGTATTGTTGATTGGATTACAATCGACTCTGACTCTCGTCAAAATCCCCAAATGACTTTCACCCACGCATTTTCCAAACAATACTGTCGTAGTGGAAGTCCGTCGAAGAAAGTTTAGCACCGAAACTCCCGCTCCATCGTTCTTTTATTCTTTTTTTTTTGCTAAATTAAAAACGCTTCCGCTCAAAAGTGTAAATTTTTACAAACAGGAAACAGGCACAATTCGTATGTTTAAAAACACTGGGTTTATCAAATGTCCTTGTAGTTATGAAGCTCCGGTCATTATTGCAGTCTACGACGGAAGTCCACTCCACCGAGCGGTGATGCAAAGGTATAGCTTGGTGCAAGAGCCTGAAAGTCAATTACGCTCGAGGATGGACCTCGCTGTTCATTTTCAGGTTGAGGCTGATGATGATGAAAGAAGACGCTTATTTTCTGTAGAGGGAACAAAAGGACGAAGCTTCGTAATTAGCAGAGTTACTTACGCCCTCGTGAACAAATGCATTATACTACTTGGCACAACACAGAACTTGCTGTTCAATTCAAGCTTTCACCACGTCAAATTCTATCTTTTTCAGCTCTGCCGTATTTTCCCCTGGAGGATTGAATTCAGACTTTGAATTAAAACTCAAATGGCCAGTATAGTCAATTAACGCGAGGACATTGCTGACGCGTATGTGGAAAACCTTTACAATTTAATTTAGAATAACAACACTTGTTAATAGATTCATTAGCAAAAGTTCGTTCCTGCCTCTTGTAGCGAAGTTTTCCGGGGTAAAAATTAAAAAGAAACCGATTTTAGTGACGAAAACGCTCGCCCGCATTAGCGAAACGTGGTTGTAATTTTTCATGCACTTGCTGGAAAAAAAGGCCTAATTTTTAATTCAATTTCATTAACAAAAACTCAAGATGATTCAAAACTCAATCAAAAAATTCTTTATCATTGGCCGAGCCGGATTGAGCAAAGTTATGCGGGTAAGCCAGAGTAGTCAGTTTCTAATTTTAACTAAACCCAAGCCACGGTTAAATATTTCCTGCAAGTTGCAAGGAGAGGAGACTCGTCTCTGCAGTCTTGGAAACCCGCCGTTGAAAATTTAGATTTCTGCAGTTTTTTTTTTCAATTTGTAACTGACATTTCTTGGTGAAAACTGAAAACATACCTACGCCGAGCTCACAATTCTTTTGAGTCTGTGTGGAAAACGGTTTTACCTAATAATTCGCTAACGTGGGTGATACAAACTTCGCATTAGTTAGAGGAGTTTGCCATTAAAAATTCGAAACTTAAAAGTTAGGGCCTAATTTGTTTTCGAGTTTACCTTTTGCATGCATAAAAATTTTGGTTGTAATTTGATTTTCGTACTTTAGAATGTTTTTTCCACAACAGTGAGTGTAGTGAGAGACCTTGTTTTTTTATTAGTTTTTGAAAGCACTTAGGCACTTTATACGTTGCAAAGTATTCTTGATAAACGTATGGACGTATTTTAGTCATTAGTGGTGAGTGGTGAAAGCATCCACTGCCCAAGATTTAGCTGTAAATGGTATTTTAAGGCTTTTTGTTTTTCTTCTATGTTGCAAAATAGAAACTAGTTAAATAGAATATTCAGTAAAAAACACATGTCTGGAACTGGTCATTTATTTAGTCAAGTTGAAAGAAAAGCCTTTTTCGGATACAACTCATTTATGATTATCAGTACTTCAAACCGCTATCTGTATGACGCTGCAAAGTGTCGAAATTTGTAGCATAAACCATATACGACAAAAGCCTTGGTTGCGGTATTTGCACGTTCATTCCAAACCACTTGAAATTACACTCTGAATGAGTTCCAGGATTACTTCAATATTGTAATCACATCTATTTTAAGCCTGCTAAAATTTCCACCAAAAATATAAGATTCTAAAAATAGCTGTCAGAAATTCCATTCATCATGAAATATCATATTACATTATTTTAGCGGAATATGGAGCAAAAATATAGAATTTCTACTCTGTCTCGCTTCTGAAAAGCTGGAAATACATTGAGAGGGGCGACGGACCCGTTGTGAAACGTGAGCTGCGAAGTAAGGGATTCCAATTACATGGGAATATCGCTCTAAGCCCTCTCATACTCGAAACCAGAATTCTCACCCGGGTTTTAGAAACGAAACTTTCTCCTGTGACGTCAAAGTGTGTATTTCGAAAGTCTGCCGAAAATCAGTTTAAAAAATTACCCTAACACCTAAAACTTTGTTTACGATCTACCTATGTATAACGTTCATATTTTAATTCTTATTGCCATATTGTTAAAATTGTATTTTAGGAGGCACTTACTGCTAACAGTAAATGCCTTAAAATTATTTTTGCCCTGGCTAAGCTAACCGTGGTTTTGGGATAATGAATTTTAGCCGCGTTGATCGCATTAAGTTTGCTGGTGTAGTTAGCCTAAAATAGTATCATCTCGGAATTCAAATTACCATTAGCTATATGAAATAGCTACCTATATGGAAAATTTTATCCGACTTAGTTTTCCAACTTGGGACTCACTGAAAGCTTTTTGGCGAATCGAGTTTTCACTCAGCGTGTGAATAATTGCAGGTTAATTCGATTAGACAGCGAGAAACGGGAGAATGACGAAATTGCAAGAGCGCTGGCTGGGGCTCCTGGGTAATTAAAAAATCCTTATTGGATTACTCTGCTAAGTCCTAGGAAATTAGCAATTTACGAAACGAGGAGCCTTGGAATTAGAAAAGCAAAGTGTTGGTTCTGACTCGGGAAATATTGAGTGTGGTTTTAGTGACAATTTGATTGCGAGATTGCGGCGTATTACGCAGCACAATTAAATATATGAAGATTAGAGATGAGAATTAAGCTATTCTGCTTCCAGCAGTTACAAAATTGTTAACGTTACTGGGTGTATTTCGTATCGATATGCGTTCTACAAAAATTTAGCTTGTTCCGTTTATTTTAAGGGGACGGTATAATTATGCCTTTGTTTGGTGGAAACGGGTGACGTAAATGGCAAGCCTCATTACCTTTATATGAGTTGAAAATGTTACGGTAATTTCCCCATAATAATGATTTTAGATCTTTATTTGATACAGACTCCATAATTCCAGCATTCTGAATTTTGAGGCAGAATTCAAAGCAGACGTTGATATCTGTCAAAATATCGTATACAAAACAAAAGCGCCACAGACAACGCACTGCATTGAATATAAGAATGTTGAAATTATAATACCGGAATCAGACTCCCGGCTGCTATCTATTGTATTTTGTTTTATTCGTTGAGTATTTTATAGAAAATTTTGAAACTAGAAACCGGATTTTATTTTCAAGCAAGGCTTTGTTTTCTGTTTTCTGACAGTTTTCGTTCTTGTAAATCCAGCATTCGTTCTATGCATGTTTTAAAACTCTCCTTCGCAGGCTTACTTCCAAAAACTATATTCAGTGCAAAGAAGTGAGTCGCCATTCCTACTGAGCTCATGTTCAATTTGTTAAGGTAAGTACTTATGAAATGAAAAATAAATTAAACTTTCAGAACGGAACAAAAGCTGTAGGTAATATGGTTGCATTTTCCGTAACAAAGAGGCTTAAGATTCACATGACAGAAAGCCGACAGTATACAGCTCGGAAAAATACTGAATTGTTACAAAATAAAATCAAGAACAGAGTAACTAAAACTGTTGTTGTTCCTTTGTATTTTAAAACATATATATAGATGTATGTATGTTTTACGGAGTAAGATTGCTCTTAGCTACTGGGGCCTCAAGACGGGCCCATTGCAGACGACTCCAGCTCACGATACATTGGGATTGTCTCTATAGATATATGAGCTTTCCTTTTGGCATATTTGTTTTGTATGAATTGTGAATGCAGCCAGAACTTCTATTATTTGGAAACATGGGAGTGTGGGAGTTTCTGTATCTAAAAGTTGCAGAGCATGATCACTTCAGAAAGAGACTGGCAGAAGATTACCTGGATCTGTCAGGGTTCATATCTGGCTAAATAGAAGATCCCGTCTGAGTCCTGTCCTAGGTTGATTAAATCCGATATTGGATACAGAGCTTTTTCTGCGTGAGTATGACACCTGTCTTCAATAATACCTGTGGAATCTGTTGAGTATTACGTGATAGGTGTTCGCAAGGTGCGTGAGCTGAGTTCTGAAATAAATTGGGATGCTAAGGGTAGCACGTGTGACACTGACATGACACCTATTTCGCTCAGGAACAGCTTAGTGTTTCAAGGACGTTGTATTTCTGTACAAAAATGAAAAACACGGGCTCGTCGGGAAATAATGCTTTATTCGCACAATTTTTATCTTTTTCTATTTTTAGTTCTTTATTGTACCTGCGGCCTGCGGCATTAATTTGTTCCTTATATGCCGAATTCTCCTAAAATAAGTATACATGGTATGCGGCGGCGCGGCGTTTGTACTTTAAATGAAGAATCGTTTAGCCTGCTAGGAGCAATGCAAGGCTCAAAACTGTTTCGTAAAACATGGTTTTGAGACATTTAACGTTGCTCTGAAATGCAAAAAAAAAAACATAGGTAATAAAATTCAAAATGTCCATGAAAACATGTCTCCGACGCCTTGTTTTTCGCTCCAAGGAAATTTCAAGGTCGAAACGACAGCCTTAAAATTCAGCAACTGAATATTGGAATTTTTCTGATGTTTCAGGTTTTTTATTTTAGTTTATCTTCACTTGTAAAACGCTTTACACGGCAAAATTTGACTTTTTTGTCATCGTTGAAGGTAAAAATTTCGCCACTGGCCACTGAGTTTCGCTAAAAGTGGCTGGAATGATTAATTCATACAAATTTAGCACTACTGTCGTCTTAAGACTAATTTCGTCTGCCAGCAAGAGAGCAAAATGCCTTTAAAAAGAGTTGACTTAATAATATATACCAAAACCCAAAGCCAAATCTCTGATGCCAGAAGAGCAAGATCCCCACAACAACAAAGCTTGACTAACCTAACAATAATACTGCAGTACAGAAGATCACATGAAGCTCCGCATATTGTAATCAACTCACCCTAGGGCAAATCACTAAAAAACCCATCGCCATCATCCCTTGCTTACGTGACTATATCTCTGCCAAAACTCACCTGTTTTCATTGCACCTCATTGCGAGGTAATTTACTAGCCTAGGCTACAATTGGAATGGGAAATTATCCAATATCATATATTCAACACGAGATTCATACAAGGCAATGTGTACACAAGCTCGTATAAGGTAATAAGCTCATAACTTACTGCCCACCTTCGTCCACTACCACCATACCACCACCCCGTTTAAGCCTTAACTTCCTGTTTTGTCTTCATTTTCATTGACAAAAAGTGAAAGGACGATTGAGTGCTCCATACACTGCCCATATTTAGAAAACTTGACGAGTATTACGGGATTCAAACATTTTTAAATACTTTAAAATTTGGTCGCGGACGGCTTCAGCGAGATATTTCGTATAGAAGTGTGAATTCAAGGAATGAATAGTCAAATATAGGTTCAGAAACAAAGTAATTGCTGGGACATGGCGTCGCGGAATTCCAGGCGCTCACCGTCTTGGCTACGAATATTACGACGACGATCAATACCACGGTCAGCCGCATCATTCCAATCCAAGGCGTGATCTTGGGAACGAGTATCCCACCCACGCCCACGTTACCCAGACCCACGCTCAGCAACACCATCATGAAGGTCTTGTTATGGGCTACAGCCCACGCACCGAACAACGACCATCAGCAGTCAGAATACCTGAAGAAGACTACTACTACGAAGACGAAGATTCAGGAAGTTTGCATACAAGCTCAGTCGAATCTGCGGACAGGAGACAGCACTACCCTGCTGCACTTAATCAGCGACAGCACCAAGTCCAAAGTCAAGTGTACTACGACGCTGGTGGGCATCATAGTCGTTCCGGTGGTGGGGGTGGTGGTGGGTCAAGGAGTTCCGCCGAGCCCAGTCGGGTTTCGGGAGTCAGAATGTCACATTCACAGAGAATGATTCCAGATCACTATCGGGATGACAAGGACGGGTCAGAGATTTATGTAGTGGATTCGGCTTATACGAAGGGGGATGAGCGAGATCGGCATGGATATGGGTAATTCTTTATGTTTTGATGAAATGAAATCTGGCTAAAATTATATAACTGTTTTTTAAAATTGTACTGTCAAGAAGATAATAAATGAATAGGAACAAAAATTTCATGACGCACGAAAAACTTCTACAGGATCGATTAAAATTAATGATTGAAACGATTTTAGAATCGGTCTTATGTGAAGGCTCAGCTTCCGCCAAAAACGGAATAGTCATAAGATTTGCTTGAAATATGCTCACTTGTAAAATTCTCGATGTAATTATCTCAACTTTTTTATGAAAATGTAAAATTTTACATATTAGGTACCTACCGATTTTCTTAAATTTTCGAAACTTTAATTTCACTTAAAATTCAGTTTTATAATTCAAATGACTTAATTTGTGTTCTTATTATCCCGAACAGGAATTACAACAATAATATGACAGCCCCTTCAGTCGCCTCTACTACAAATACAAAATCGAGAACGAAAGCAGGCGTGGTAATTTGAAACGATGTCTGCTCCAAATCCTTTTTGTCCAAATACAAAGGGATTGTGCTGTTTACTGGTGCTCATCAATTTAGGACTTATTCTAGTGACGCTGGGGTTCAGTATCGTGCTGCAACTGTTTGAACCAGCTTTTGTTTGGTAAGTCTTTGATCCATATGCAAAAATAGTGATCAAGTTGAAATTGAAAAGTTCAATAAACTCGGAACTGGGCTATTATGAGAATTCTCTTGACAGTTTCTCTGATTCATAAAGCCATGCATTAAATGCAGTAAACAAATTTCTTTTTTTCGTTTTTAATCTCGTCCTAATGCTAATATCATGTATGAATGACGTGCTTATAAATGAATTATGTGATTCAAGATGATATCATAGTTCTCCCACGCTTTTACAATTTAATAATTGGAAAAATTTCTATATGTTGGTCTGTTTACATGGTCGTCATTTGAAGTATGGCGATTTGCCGGCTTAAAACGATTCTTCGGCAAATGCAGGAATTCTAGGATACGGTTTCAAATTTACTGAAATAGTTAAAACAATTTTTTTTAAATTTCAGGTACTGCGGCATTCTGTTCTTAATAGTGGGATTCATAGCTTTAATATCTAGTTTAATTTTTCTGGTACATCTGTGTCGAGAATCTCGTCAAGCTCGTGACTCTCATGGTGCTGCTCAGCCCGGTGAATTGTATTGGACACATCACTGGCAGAAGCGATTTTCGTTGCCTGGTGCAGGCGGAAATCCGGAAACGTCGACTATTTACAATACAAATAATGAAATTGATGGACGGCGGAGTGCTGGTGGCGGAAGCATGCCTGTGCATCATTCGTACAGGGAATAGACTGTAATGTTTAGTAAAAAATGTATTCTGTTTGAATTTGTATATTTTAGTTCAATCTGTTCGTAGTCATATTTCTACTTAATATTTTCAACGCTATTAGGAGCATTATTACAAATGCAAATATGTAATACTAATTCAGTTAAAAGTGATGCTCCCTCCACACGTCTTTTTACGAAATTTGAAGCAAATAAGACAATTCCTATAAGCTAGGCGGGTACTTAATGAATCGCCCAGAAAATGACTAAATGATATAATGTAAGAAAATTGTAATACAGTAATAAAGCATCGTAATCAATACGGGCGTTTAAATCTCATAATTTGTACAGTGTACCTTGTAACAAAAATAAACCGAAATTGAGTATTGTACAATCAATCAATACGCTAAAAATTGCCTGAAAATATGATAGTCTTATCTTATTCCTCCCAAAATTACGATAACAGAAGTAGCAGCAATGCCAATGCGACGTCGTTACAAGTATTACTTATGGTCTTCAAAATTAACTTGAAAATCGTAGGTAAGTGAAAGCTGAACAGATAGCAGAGCGCTTTGTGGGAATGAATTTCGTTCACACCTCTTTCTCAACGTCCCCGATCGAATTTATTTATAGTGCAAATTCTCATCAACTTAAAGCTTAATAAATAATTCAGTAGAAATCGTCTCTCCAAGTACAGGGTGATACAAAGTAACGACGCAACAGCAATGCTTAGTCCAAACAAAGAACTATTTGTGAATGAGACTACTCTTATTTTTAAATATTAAATAATATTGAATTAAATTACACTGGTTGAGAAGCCTACCAGTAAAACAGGTAATACTGTGAACACTGTGAACGTGCTCGAATGAGACACATAAAAGTGCAACTAAAATACAGACTGAATAAATTCCAAACATTGTTAATATATTTGTATTCAAGTTCAACGCGCTGGGCAGTTGAGAAAGTGCCGCTTCTTTGCCTAATGCATTGTTAAATCTTACTCTTTCCATTTCCTTAAACTGGTTGAAAATTCCCGAATCTATAAGATTACGCATACGCCTTGCCAGAAAGCCGTTGTCCAGCCTACCTTGTTCCATAACAACAAACCATGGCTCCGGAAATATTTCATCATTAGCTATAGAGAACCTCACACTATCATCTTCTTTAGTGTTGGTCAATTCAGAAAAGGCTAGCAGAAGTTCATCGCTAGTATCAATCAGAATAGTTTTGTTACACTTCCGGAATTCATGCACCGTTCCGTTCAATAGAATTGATTTCGAGCGCTCAAACCACGTACGCATCATCCCTGCCAACGAATTATGCAGTTCCAGCTCCTCGTCATCGACGTGACGCGCCAGGGCATCAGTCAGGCTAATGTTAAAGGCTGAGCCATCCAGATAAAACCGTTGATAAGTCCCATTCTTTATCATTAAAAGAGCTGTGGTTAAAGTATCGTTGGAAAGCTCTGACAAAGGAATCAATTGTCTGTACATTCCAAGGACTGTGTTTCGCTGCTTTGAATTCGAAGTCATAATTGTGTAGTTTGCATTTACTGCTTCTCGAAATGTTGATATTTGATGATCTTGT
>VNWX01002708.1:0-11523 GCA_009869905.1 Ceratophysella communis | reverse complement strand
CAATCTACTATTAGCATTCTAATAAATTCCAATGCGACCGGCTTTCGCTGAGCTACTTACTGAGATATTTCGATACAGCGAGGTACACTTTATAAGGGACCTATATTAATCAATATATATATTATATATCTACCTAAGCTTTCATTTAATGCGCAGAGCAGATCAAATTAATTAAATGCTCTGCGAGAGACGACTTGTTTACTGGCAATATCTCAATTCTGCCAAAACGTGATCTCGAATCTCTGGAAGGATTTTGTAGAATTCAATAGATTTATGATTTAGATACTTCGTTACTGCTGCCAGCTAAGCCCTCGTCAAGTTAAGCTTAATACTAATCGAAGGTCAGACCTCAGGAACCTTCATGAGCAAGGGCAACCATTGAAACTAGCCAACGCTTTTGACCTTTATATTTGACGGTATGTCTTTGAGACGCAGCAGTAAGCTCCACTATTTAGCACAATGCCCTAAGCGTTTGCAATTAATTTAGCTTAAAACTTGGACTATCTTCTGACAAAAACACATTTACGCTTTGGTAACAATGCCCGAGGAAAAACACAGGCATCGTGCAGCAATAGTCCACGCCACGCCGCAAAGTCCTACCCATTATTACCTTTACTGAGCTTCTATTGTTCCTTGGAATTACAGCTTACACGGCCATTGTATCCCGCAGCATTTTGTACGAGAAGGTCTTACAACAGGCTTCTGGAAACAAAAATGGGAACTGAAAAGCCTGGAAATTAATTATGGAATTTTATTGTGTAAATAATCTAATTACAGTCAAGATATAGTATCTGCTTCTAGTTCAAGTGTGAAAGTTTTGGGCAGAAGAGTCTCTTTCGCCCTTTGTTGGGGGGAGAGAAGCGGAAATTATGATAATAAAATCTCATTAATTCTATAAAGTTTTAATGATGAAAAGTGTAATGGGATTTTTTTTACACTTTCAGGTTCTGGGGCTGCGTACGTTTCAGGATTCGGATTGAATGGCGCTTCGGATAGGCCAGTTTGGCATTGGTATTTTGGGTTCTTTTGTTGTACAAATGGAACATGTTGTAGAATCGTGGCCAGGAAATTTCAAGTTTGTAAAACAGTGCGTTATTTTTCGGTGAAAGTTGTTTGCAATAAACTTCGTGAATTCAGCATAGAACCTTAAGCCGGTTTAGTTACCTTTACTGCCCTGTTATTGTGTTTTAGATTCGCTATACGATAATCTAATTCGGTGCAAGCAAAGAGAAAGCAGCGTAGTGCATGTTAAAACGGATTTCCTGTATGTTTTACGAAATGCAATTTAGGTGTAGCCTATTGTGTTTAGGATTTTCTGGCAGACCTTAAACTGATTTGCATGGTGGGCTGGTTTCCGGCCAATATTTGCACAACATACGACCACACGTCGTACGTGGTTTGTCATAAAACCCGAGCCTTCCGTTTTGTTTAGGTTTGGGCTAAGTTTAAGTAGGTTGTGAACGATTTTATGATTTCCGTGTCAGGTAAACGCAGAACTGGACATAGTTTAAGTACGGCTTAAGTTACTCGAAATATTTTACGTAAAATTCAAGGTTACCGGTTTTAATTAGGGGTTTCGTAACGATTTTCTAAATTGATCATTACCACGTATCTCGCCATTTACATAACTGAAACATAGCCAATCGAATTTTTCAATCTCTTTTGTTAAACTTTCAACTTATTTTCAAAAGAAACCCTGATCTTTTGTGTGCTTTAAGAAAACGTGAATTTGAAGGGCTTTCTTTTCTCTTTACTTGCGTATGCACAAAAGGTTTTCGTTTTATTTTTTGAATATACAAAACAAGGCCGTGATACATTTTCTGCTCTACTTTCACTGAGTTTTTTTTTGTATTTGAATCCCAATCTGTAGAAATGAGAAAAACTGTAAAGATAAAGGAGCATTCAGCATTCAGACTACCTGCTTTCACCGTGAAGACGTCTTCTCAGCCCATTGTAGTCTCTATGCCCGGGCTTTTTAGGAGATGGATCCACCCACACGGGGGCTGAAGTCAAGTCACACTTGACGGACTCTGAACCATCACCACTCACTCCAATCATAAATCCAAAAGACACACCGGCTCGGCTCGTCTTCGTCTTCCTTCCAAGATCTTTCCGTCTCTTTGCTCTCGCTCTTTTTTTCCAGGCTTTTGGAAATAGGATAAACTTTTCTCTTTAAGCCGGCTAGCATCCAAGCATATTGTGTCATGATCTCAATGCCTCAGTTTTTTTTTCTTCTCTCCGCCTCTGCTTTGTTTTCCACTCTCTTTCCACTCCATGCTTTCACCAAAAAAAATTTGCAAAAGAGGCCCGATTTCAGGCTTCAGAGTTGAATAGATTTGAAAGGATATTTGGGTTCTGGATATGATGTAAAAATACGTGTTGGGTTTCTGTGTTTAAAAGTTTTGAAATTATTCTAAAATTTCGCAGATAATTTTATTCGGCATAACGTTTACTCAATTATAAACCAAAATGCATAAAATTCGGTCGATTATTTAAGTCATGCTATGCAAGATACCTTTTGTACATTTTAGATTCGCCGTACGAAAGTTTTACTGAACTGAACGCCTGTAGTGCTAATCATAATTAAAATAAAAAACCTAAAGCAATTAAATTTTAATATAAGTTTTTATTGACCTTCAGAACCGAATTCGGCTAATTTCGTGTTTGACATGAACCGAATATGTCCGTAAATATACAAAACTGCCAACAAATTAATCAGTCAGGTCCCTCTCCCCGTACGGCATGTTTATGTCGTGAGTAATAAATAGATTGAGGTCAAGCCTCAACGCTTTGAGTACTCCTAAACAGGACGAGTAATAAATAATTAATAAATAACTGCCTTCCTTCAGAACCGAGTTCGAGCAATTTCGTGTTTGACATGAACCGAATATGTCCGTAAATATACAAAACTGCCAACAAATTAATCATCAGGTACTTCTCCCCATACGGCATGCTTATGTCGTGACTAATAAATAGATTGAGGTCAAGCCTCAACGCTTTGAGTACTCCTAAACAGGACGAGTAATAAATAATTAATAAATAACTGCCTTCCGTTCTCCTAATTACTTTTACCCAGGCCAGGCAATAACGACTCCATGCAGAGAGGTTCTATGGTCAGAGCAGGAGTTACCTAATTGCCGACACGTCAACTCAAATGCAAATTCAAATTATGATTTCTCTCGTGGTCTGCATCAACGGAAACTAATTTTTCACTTCTCCTATAGTTATTTGTACTGTATTTTGTATCGCAGATTGGGAGTCCAGAGCCACACATGCACAATAATAAAAGTGTACCAACACACCTCATGCCCTGCTGGGGGGTGCCATTCCGGCGTGTGGATCCATAATGTTTATGTATGACTCTTAAACCGATGGGGGAGATCTCTGGAGAAAGCACTGGGGGCGGCTTTCACTGTATAATATTTCGCCCCATATTGAACCCCTGGAAACATACACAATATTTCTTCTGACTTTCCACACTGCCCACATATGGCCATGCTTTCTGTGTTGAGAATGTCATACAATAAAAGCAAAGTGTTATCGTAATTCATTGCTTGAAGTGAGCAGAGCAGCCAGGGCACGCCTTTCTACCCGCTTCTCCTCTTTCATTATGCAAATAGCATTGAGCGGAGCCTTAATGAGGCTCCGCCGCCGCCGTGTGGCCATTCGACTTTCTCTCGTTTTTGGCTCACTCTTGGCGCAAATATCCCATCCACACACACTTGATTGAAACTTTTCAATTCCATCTCTCTCCAGTGGGCTGATGACGCGGGGTCAGTTTATGGCTCGGGCTTTGATGAAAGTTTAATTACTTGTGGAGTAATGGGTTTCCTGGATATTCCATATAAACACTTGGGCGGGGTGGAGTGGAATGGGCTCGATAGCTTGAACGGCGAGGAGGGTTTGAGCTTTATTTATTTTTAATTATTTTCTCAGAGTAATTGGGAAATATTAAGGGTTGTGATTTTGTGCGCGATCTACTGGACAACATATTTTTGACCTTTATTTTGCTTCTAGATATTCAAATTTTGCCAAAACGCATAACATTTTACGGCAGCATGCACTGAACTGAACTCGATTGAATACGAAAGCAAAAAGATCACAGGTAATAATCGAAGCGGATGGAAGAACGAAAATCTCATTCTATTTATATTTTTCAAGATGAAGAAACAATAAACCAATTTGCGGGCACGTATTTGGAGGATAAAAGAAAAATAAAGCTCCCGTTTTTCGATTTCCGTCCGTGAGGATTGGAGCTAATAAGAACAAAAACAAGGTGTGAAAATTGAAAGATTGACTCTGACTTGGGCTCATCCCAAACTCATAGCAGTTTCTGTGAGGCTTCGGTCTCAAGGTTTTCGAGATCTCGAGTCGGATCGACGGCCGAGAATTCTAAGTCAATTTAGCTGCAAAAATTTATACAGGATTTGCACTACTCAACTTGTGTTTTTGATAATATTTGACTGACATTCTAATGTTTTTGCGTAACGCTGTACTAAATTTTTCATAAATATACCGAATAATTGTTTAAAAGTACACAGATACGATCCTTGCACGGTCCATGTTTTGAAAAATCAGTCAAATAACCGCTACCCAATCGTCCGGCATCCAAGTCAATATTATTTATGCCACTCGCTCTCGCCTCCGATTCTATTT
Source organism: Ceratophysella communis (assembly GCA_009869905.1). Classification (NCBI taxonomy): domain Eukaryota; kingdom Metazoa; phylum Arthropoda; class Collembola; order Poduromorpha; family Hypogastruridae; genus Ceratophysella; species Ceratophysella communis. The sequence goes on along the minus strand of VNWX01002708.1, from coordinate 6,867 downwards.
TCATCGGGAGATACTTTCTCCTCTTTATTTTCTTTCGTCGACAAACTCGGGAGTCTCTCTGGGTCTCACCTGCAGGCTATTGATAGTTTGCACATCTCTCCTCTGCCTTGTTTGTGTATTTCCATGCATCTGATTTCGTAAATATAGGCAGTAGGCACACAAGCGACAACGGTTGAGCAGAGACGGGAAATCGGGGATTTTAGAAGCCCTTCCGGCCTGCAACTACTCATGTGTGGAGACAAAGGCACCAAGGAGTGTTTGTCGAAGATTAGATTAAGCCATAATGCAGGCTTATTGAATCATTCTTATGAAACGTCGTCGATTGCTTCATTTTTAACTGTAGAGGGTTTAAAATAAGAGGAGATAAGGCATCGGCAAATGCAGCTCGACTGCAGAAATCCTGAATTATTTAGAGCCTTTCACGCTGGACGCCAACTATACCGAGAATTCATGGCCAGCCAAATGCACCCTCGCTATAAACCTGTGTATCCTAATTTGACCCCTAGCTTTGCGTAACTTTACCACGGACATCTCCATCATAAATCACTACTCAATCCGAGCCAATTACAAGCGACGAAAATATAGGTTCTGAACTCTGTTCCGAGCGAGAAAGTACCTAGAAGGAAAAAGTTGAGTAACTCATAATTATCCCATATATGAAATGAAAGCTAGAGCGCACTGGGAAATGAATGGACGAGCGAAGAAAGTCCGTATAGCCCCTTGCACGCAGCTCCAAGCCGTCAGCCGTCTGATCAGATTTCATAGATATACTTATTTCTTTTCGACATGGAAACATGAAATAGGATACATCCACAAGCTTTCTTTTTTTTCTGCTTGAATATAGTTGTATGAGAGGAAGAGGAAAATAAAAATAAAGTAATAGGAGGTAGTAACATGACAAGTATGAGCTGAGAAACCCATCCGGAAAATACTCTGTGTTTTCTTTGTACAATGGAGAGAAAAGCCGAAGCTAAGGAAAGCCAGGCCAGGCCACCTTCAATATCACCGGGTAAAAATAAAAGAAAGTCAGGGCAGACTTGATGCTCTGTGTGGGCTTGGGCCTTCTTGCTGAGACGAGAAACCCGAGAAACCCGTTAGGCAGGTCGTCAGTACAACTTTTGCTCTCCTGGTGAAAGCATCTAGACTTTCACTTGGCCGAGAAACGAGCACCTTTTCGCTTCACTCCAATAGTTACACGCTCCATTTAGGAAGCACAGGCACATTTCAGAGATTCAAGTATGGGTAATGCTTGAGAAGATTTCAGCAGTTTCATTTCAGTGATTTGTTCACCTTGGTTTTTAGAGCCCGTTTGAAAGTGAACAGTTTTATAGTGATTGTCTAGCATTTATGTCAAAGTTTTTGGTGTAAGCGACGCATTTGGAGATAAGCGTTCGGTGTTTTGTGAAGTTGACAGAAATTGTTAAATTCGGGTCGTTTGAATATTGCGAAATGCTTCCTACTGTACTGTGCCGGATGCGGATTTAATGACATTAGCATTGTGACAGATTTTCCTTATACTGTGAGAAATATTTCTTATGCAAACACCGTTTGAATTATTTTTAAATATGTCAAAAAAATATGTCATGAAAGTTAGATCTAGTTTGTATGTTGCTGACATCATTTTTGCTAGACGGTTCTGAATCAATAATTGCTGCCAACAATATTTTCTACATGCTAGCTGCTGCTGGCACGTCCTAGAATCTATAACCTAGAACCCTGGCCAAAATAGTGGTTACTCAACAGTGGCTCTGGATTACTTGGCTGTTGAATATTTGCTGTCATTTGAGAAAATCGGTGCCTAGTACATCAGGATATTTACCAGGTATGTATTTTTCTGTTAATTTGTAGTGCTTGCACGTATTTTAATTTTTAATGAATACCTATTTTAATCTTCCAAAAGCCAAACACAGATATTAACGCTTACAAATATAAATGCAGGATATTTATCCGAGCATTTCTGCGAAATATTTGTCACAGAAAGTGCTGATTTGCACTTTAAACACGAAGCCGAGTGTGATTTGCATTATGAGATTATCACTCTTAAACAGGAGTGAGACTGAATAGAGTGAGTGTAAATCATGGCGAGCAATTAATTTGACTTTGGGTGAGGTCACATTAGTTTGGAGAGTGCAGTGATTTAATGTGTTGGTTGAGGCCGATACAGCCGCCGAAAGAGTTATGTCTCTGTTTGGACTCCTGGCTCCGTATTAATCAGGAGTCGGAGCGGAAGCAACCCCAAGACTTGATTATTCCACACAGTCTAATTTATTTAGTTCCCTACATGACGTTTTGTACAGAAAACCCAAGTAAAGTAAGGTAGACCGGCTGCTCACTTCAAGGACTCAAACCCTCACACGGTCTTTTGTTCGTCGAGAAGTAGGGGTTCAATGTGATTTTCCGATTTCTGCCTCAGTTGCCATTTTGGCAGATTTACGGACGATTCATACGCGAATTTTTGGTGTAGATTAGAATATTGGGTGAAGCAGGGTTAAGATTAGATGTATTTAAATGTACCCGAATTGTATGCGATCAACGTACTCCGTTTATCCGCGCTATAGACCGTTAAATTGTCAACGACCGATCACATGGTCCGAGGACAGTTTATATAATCGTAGCATCAGCGACCCTGGCCTGACTTTCCCTTAAGCCCGCTTTTAGCCACTCAAGTTCTATCTAGAATGGATCTACACGACTTTGTCCGTGCTCTTCTGCTGGCTGTAAATCCACGTTCTCACCACAAAAACCCCATGGTTTTGTTCAGCCTCGTTGACACAAGGCTGAGGACGAGAGAAATTAAAATACTGTTTCATGTCATTTAACTACAAAGGAATCTAGTTGAATACACACAAGAGAGTAACCCAACTTCCAAGCCTTTTTGTAGGCTCTGCCTATGTATTTACCTCTGCGGCTAGATTGTCAAGCCATCATATAAGTAAAAGCCCTGTCTGAGTGAATTTGAATCTGTTTTGAATAACCAGGCAGACCAAAGAGCGTCACCAAACCCTGTGTTTAAGAGATCGATACTTTCTCCTGGAGTGAAAGCAGCAATTATAACTATTTAATTTTATACAAAGCTTTGTTTACGGATTTACTTTGTGAGTTGTCGGTGTTGGGTGGTAGTCAAACACTTTTGTAGTGGTAGCGGTAGTGGTCGATTTGCTTCGGGTTTGCTGAACTCAAACTGAAAGGCTTCATAAACGTGTTATGGTTCAATGAAGGGTTATTCAGGGATCTCAGATGCTGTTATTCGCTATTCGCTTGATTAGCTTTGCTGGGATATGTCCCGTGGGTTAAATGCTTCGATGTTCTTTTGCACTGTTAAGCACGTCAAATTGGGTCCACAGATATATTTTTACTTAGTGTTGTATGGGGAATAACACGACTTTCACCTGGGAGAAAGCATTGGTGCGTTGATTTCCACGAAATTTAACAGTAACTAAAGAAGTGTAAAATTTTTAATACTTACGCAGCTACAAATCCGCTTAAAGAATTTAAAAATCTGACGAACTGGAGCAGAAGCAGTATCGTGGTAAGACATTCCTCATGATTATCTCATAATCTGAGACCTATTACATTACAAGTAGAGGCGAGAAGGCAGAGAGACAAGGCGGTAGTATTTTTTTTTATTCAAGGCGTAGATAATGGTTTTGGTAGACCCAGATCTGCCCCGTCTCAGTCGCCTCGTTCCTACTTAATATGGAAATTTCCTGATGTTCCACCATGCCTTTTACACCAACTCATATTCCCAAGGCTTTCACACTGACTGCATTTCCGCACTTTCTCCAACCCCAGAAAAAAAAAGTAAGGTCTCCCAAAGGCCTTTATTTAGACGCTAGGCTTGGATTCGCCGTGATTTGCGTGTACGCCTTTCGGATACAAGGTAGGTTTGACTTCAAAATTTTGCAATATTAGTCGCAACGGAATTGACGCGTTGCTCCAAAAATACTAAAAATAGACTCAGTGAAAGCACACTACTTTTTTACACTCGAATCTGAGACCCGTTCTCGTTCTAAAGACTATTCATTGCTAATGCTCCTAAAAGTTCAACTCCCGGACTTGACTAAGACGGATGAGCTGAATTCGAGTTCTAGAATTGAAGAGCAATTATTATCTGTCTATTATTATTATTTGTCTAGAGTATAAAATCCTATTCTAACGTTATGTTATTCAAATGCGTTCTGAAGACGGCATTGGTTCAATTGATAATGCGATTCCCATGATGATTCACTTCCCGCACCGTTTACTTCCGCCCGGAATCCAGTCGATCGACACATTTTCGTGTTTTATTCAAGAATTCCCACTTTGTAAATACATTTGAGCTATAGACAAGTTTTTGAGCAACAAAGGTTTTATACTTTGAATGTTGAAGTTGAAGTAGCATTGTAGTCGTAATCGTATCGTAAATGTAAGCTCTAATGCTCACTGAAGATGTGTACCCATCAATATGGAGCTTAGAGCTTACACACGTATGTTCTCTGTACATACCTAGAGAGTGAGAGCGGCGCTAAAGAGCACGACTTTATTTATTTTCTCTCTCGACTTCCCATATGCATTCAAAAAGTAAACTCTTCCGCCAGCTCCTTCACAATATATTACTTTCTCTTCTACCAGATTCTTTACGCTTCAGGACTTGCATTTTTTCTCGTGGGCTTCCTTGCCTCTCCTGGAATTTCTCTACTTTCACTTCCAGAAAGTATTTTCACTTTCGAATTTTCAAGGCATCATTTCCTATTTCTTTGGGGGAAAGATAGGAGGGATGGATTGGAGCCTAGGTACTCAAGATCAGTGGGGTTTAGTTTTTTGGGCTCCACGGCGTTTGGGACTGCGGGAATGCAACACAACGCTGTGAAAGCCCAGAGCCGATTTTGGGATTAATCGAAAATTCTGTAAAATTCTAAGCGGCGAAATATTTGCCGGTGTTGCCAAGCAAGTTTTGACCCAATTGACCGCAAACTGTTGACTGCCTTAAGTCCCAACATCCTTGACAAGACAACCTCCTGAAAGGCCTCACTGAAAGGAAGCTCGTCCTCGTTCTCGTCGACTACAGTCTGTAGACATCGAATATTCAGAATAACCTTTTGTTGTGGCAGAATGTGCGCATATTATTATGTATGAGTGTCCTAGTCTGGGCCTGGAGTCTTCTTCGAGAACCACGATCTTCTCTCCGACTAAATCGACTGACTGTGGAGGAGTTCTTGTGTCACTGGGCTTAGTTGGCTGCAGCTACTGCAGAAGTTCAACATTCCTATCCAGCATTCAACTGCTTTATCGATTCAAATCACGAAATAATATATAATATCTTATGTAATTTCCAAGTTCCAAGACTACAGACAGAACTTGGCTAGGGCTTTTCTATGGGCGGGCAGACGAGTCAAGTATCCTCGACTAGCTTGTTTTAGAGAGTCGTGTATTCCTGGGTTTGGAAACTTTCACCGGCTTTCACTTCTGCCTAGGGTAAGGTCGATGTCGACAGCAGAATTTACTTAGCCTTCAAAACAAGCACTGGCGTTTAAGCCATTCAATAAACACGACAATTAGAAAATTTGACTCTTTTAGGTAATGTGGTAATTTATTTGACAGTTTCAGTTTTATATAAAAATACGTTGCAAGTTACGGTCTTATAGATGCATCTAATTTTTACTGGCAAATAATGAAAATTCTTAATATGTTGATAGCTTTAAATCTCGGCCTGATTCCCTTACATGTGAGCACACATCTTCGGCTTCGACTTTCGAGTCTGTTTCGGAGATGAAGATGGAGAATCTCGTGTGCTGTATTTCATTCTGGACCTTCTTGATTTCGAGTTTTAGCTTAGCCATTTCTAAGGCTTGTGTCTCGACGTCTGTCTCAAGTCGAGCTATCTCGATCATCTTTCGCAGACTCAACGTTGTTCTTGGATTGATCCGTTTCGCCAGCTTTCTCCTCTTCTGCCGTTAAGCTACTGTTCAGGTTCAACTCAGGTGCTTCATTGATCACATCGTCATCAGTTTTCTTTGCATCGAGCTGTGCTTGTAATTTGGCTTTTGCTGTTTTTTGTGCTTTAAGATTTTTCTTTAGCTGAGATACGAGCTTTTCTTTGTTTTCAGCATCCATTTTGAAAGTAGTGATCATAGAATTCTTTGTACGGATTTCAGAGCAAAGATTTTCTGCTTCACCAACTTTTAATTCAAGTTGAGTGTTCAGTGTTTCCAGGTTTTTCGTTTTTGCGGTAAATTGTTTCTTGAGCTTTTCGATAACAAAATCTTTCTTGTCCAGGTCAGATTTGAGTTCGGTTAGGAGGTCTTGCTTGGCGAAAACGTCGCGTTTTAATTCGGTTTCTCGAGCATCGATGTTTTCAAGTTCGTTTTGAAGTTCTTGGACTTGAGTAGTCTTTGCTGCGAGCTCAATTTTAAGACGTTGTCCTGCTTTACGTAATTCGGAGCATTCTTGGCTCTAGAAAAATGAAAATTTGACAATCGCAAGGCTTTGAAATTAGAATTTTTGGGAAAAGTTAGAAAAATAGCTTACCAATTCTTCTCCTTGCTTGACTATCAACGCTTTCTCCTCAACTTCCTGATCGTAAAGTCCTTCCAAATCTTTCAGTTGTTTTCGCATTGACTCCATTTTACTCATAAGCTGCTCGATACCGCTTTGAAGTTTCCGAATTGAGTCATCATGAGCACAAGAGCTCCGTTTTGCTTCTTCTGCATTCGCTCGAAGTGTCGCGTTTGCATTGCGATAGGCTTCACACTCTGCTTTCCACTTGGCAGTTTCCGCTCGAGCCACTTCAGCTTCGTTTTTTGCTGCGTCAGTTAATTCTCTTTGAAGTTGAAGATCCTGCATGGCTTCCATTGCATGTTTACAAGCTCCAGATAATTCACATGTCAA
>VNWX01002707.1:0-11528 GCA_009869905.1 Ceratophysella communis | reverse complement strand
TACTGAGGTGTTCTTTTTACCGTGGGGGGACGGGCTGCTCAGTGTTTACCAAACAAATCAGTGTTGCGTAACTGGTCACTATGGGTAACACCGGTCACAACCCGTACACCTCAGTAAAAAGAAATCTCAGATAAATTTAAAATGCGTATTTACATATCATGAAATCATGAGTCAAAGCCAAAAAATCTTATTTGGAAGTTCTTTTATAGCAGCATTGCAAACTCTGGTGCGCTGCCTTGGCAAATATTTGTAGGTTACTTTCATAAAGCATTACTTGATACGACATACGACTTCGGAAATTCGAAGTGCCTCCACGTGCATATTGATACTTTAAGAATTAAGTTTATGATTTAGCGATAATACTTCGAATGAGTTTGATAATATAATGAAGCTTCGTTAACTTTCTCCAGTAGGTAATACATACCTACTATTATAATGCACTGTTTCCAGAATCAGCTTGGTTGTTTCATGAAATTAGCTGCTGAGGTTTCCAATTTCCAAGCTATAGCCTGCAAGCCAATAAAGTCCTCGGAACTGGTAATCTAGACCATGGTGTGTTGATACCATTAGCACTACGCGTTCCAATTGAAATTTATTAAGTAATACAGCCTTAACATTTTGTTGGGTCAGTTACGATAATAATAAGGATACGAGATACGAATGGTTACTGGTTTGGTTACCATGAGATCGTATGGTCTTGATCTTGAGTGCTTACTTTATGCTGAGAGAGTGAAAGCTGAGCGCGCGAGAGTGGGGCATTTTCAAATTCTGTACTGTTTTTCATCTCCTTTCTCTTCTTCAGTACTACTTGCAACTTGTATCTATTTACTATTTATGCTTACCTGAGATAACTGACACCTAAGACATAAGAGCTCTGAATTTCATAATTAATTTATTGTAAAGTCAAACGTGTTGGTACAAGGCTTTCAACAGTCTTTGGGTCTCAACCTTAAGAAGGCTCTAATAGGTGATCGGCCTTTACCTTTGCGACCATGTCCCTCAGGCCTCGAGCCGTCGACTTCAACGAAACTTGGACGGGACTCAAATTGACAATCCAAGGCGTAGTAACTCTCTCCAAGGTCAATCGTACGGAGTGGAATGACCGTTTCTCGTAAGGGCTTAGCAATTTGACAATTAGTACATTCCATGTGTGATGTGATTTCTTATGTGATTTGCATGTTTTAAGCTTGAGCAATGATGAATGACAAATGAGCCAGTTGTATCATCACGTTTCTCGTTGATCACCAGCAAATACTACACATGTCTATGATATGTTGACATAATTATGTCATAACTATAGTTTTATAGTTGTGAATTCATTTTTAATTTTTTGTTTTGACAGTGATGTCTACTCATTATGCGTGGCTCATCCTGAACCCTACACTACACAACTGTATGAAGAAACACAAGCTTTTCTCAAGCAATATGTAAATGGCCTGCTGTCTGACATATTGAAAGATCCTGAGGAGTCCAAACTCCTGCGTACCTATCATGAGATGTGGAACAAGTACAGTCAAGGAGTCAAATATCTCAACCAGCTCTTTCTGTAAGTTCCCTAACGCTGCACGAACTCACCTATGTATGAAATAATAATCCATACTTGCGTATCCTGGTTATATGTCGGCATTTACCTGCTACTAACGGAAACTGTAGCTTTTAGTTGGTAGTCGGGACTAGGCTGAATTGAACGAACGAACGAACGAAAATGAACGCGAAACAATTTGGTCATTCTACAAAAAACTTAAGTTAACGCGTTTACTAAAACGGTTACTGTACGTTCACTATAATAGTTCATATCGCAGACTGCGATATACCTGACTCTCTCTCTTTCTTGTGTGATTAGGCTTAGCTCCAGTATTCCAAAATTAAAAATCATGTTTCTCTCAACCAGGACTAGAACACTCGTGTCATCATCAATTAACCATCGTGTCATTGGCATAAGGTGTCTTCAACCCAGTAAATAACAGCATTTATGTGATTAATTTTTAGATATATGAACCAACAGCATGCTAAGAAATCAAAAACAACTGAAGCTGAGCTAATCTATGGAGGTGTTTGTGCTCCAATAGGCGAGAGAAAGATCGAAATCGGAGAATTGGGTAAGACCAAAATAAAAGCTGCCCGATGTATTTTAAATTGTCGATGTTCCAAAATAGACCTGAACAAATTGTAATGCCAGGTCTCGAGATTTGGAAGACGGATATGTTAGAGAAAATTCAGAAGAGTTTGATTGAGTTGGTGCTAGAATCAATTCGAGATGACAGAATGGGTACTTCATCAGTGCCAACAGCTGTTCTCAATGGCGTCATCAACTCTTTCGTCGATGTTGAAAATTCAAAGATGAGAGCAATCGGGGATCCGAATCAAGTTACTGTAAGTAGTAGATTTCAACAAATTGTTCTCAGTTTCAGTTTTTAGTAAGTAGGTAGTTAAAATACAATCCTCTGAATATATGCAGTACTGATTCAGCCCGCGATATTTCGTTTACCGATTTTTACAACAGATTATATTTTAAGTAGGGATCGTATGTTCAAGCTTTAATTGTCCATAATTTTTACTTCAATCACAACTGATTTTTCATAAGTTTTCACTAATTTTAGCATCTCTAATTTTCAAATTATTTTGTTACAGTTCTATGAGAAGGCATTTGAAACACCTTTCCTTCAAGATACCGGTTATTATTACCAACAAGAAGCTAATAAGCTCATTGCCAGCTGTACTGTGAGTGAATACATGACAAAGGTCATCACTAAGCTGCATGAAGAGGACATGAGAGCTCGGCGATACCTTCATCCTAGGTAAGTTACTGTTGTTCGGTATTCGGGCTTTTTCATGTACTATTCAGGTTAAACCTTATAACTTGAAAATCCGTTTTCGAATTTCAGATCATATGCTAAACTATCTGCCGAAGTTCACAAACGTCTGGTAGCGGATCATCTTTCAATGCTTCATGGTGAATGTAGCAGTATGGTAGAGAGCGATAAACGAAAAGAACTTGGAGATTTGTACTGCTTATTGAAGCCGCTTCCATCCGGGCTCTCTGTATTGGCTGAAACATTTGAGAATTACGTGAAGAGCATTGGGCTGGAAGCTGTAAATAATCTGAAACCAGAATCTCCGCATGTGGAATTTGTCGAAAGCATTATTGTTGTGTACAAGAAATTCAAGGATGTTGTGAACGTGGTGTTCAATTCAGATCAACTCTTCTTGTCTGCTTTAGACAAAGCTTGCACAAGTGTTATCAATTACAGAAGATCGACAAATGTTCCTGGCCAAAAAGCTCCTTGCCGGAGTCCTGAACTGGTAAAGTATATAAAATACCGTTCTTGTTTCGATACACAACTTCTTTCCAGATATTAGCGCGACCTGAAATTTTATTGCGGATGTACCTTTTTTTTTTTAAAAAATATTTATGTCAAAATCAACATTGTTTGATTTTTAGCTCGCCCGCTATTGTGACGTTTTACTCAAGAAATCGACGAAGGGCTACTCTGAAGCTGAAGTTGATGAAAAGCTATCGGATGCGATCATTATTTTCAAGTATGTGGATGATAAAGATATTTTTCAGAAGTTCTATGCCCGGAATTTAGCAAGGCGACTCATTCATTCACTCTCACACTCAATGGACTCTGAGGAAGGAATGATCAATAGACTCAAGCAAGCTTGTGGCTATGAATTCACAAATAAATTACATCGCATGTTCACCGACGTGAGCCTAAGCCAAGATCTTTGTGGAAAGTTCAGTGAATTCTTAGCCGCTAAGTCATATGAACTTGGAATTAGCTTCACAATGCAAGTACTTCAGGTGAGAAGAGCAATACATCAAGTTATTTTATCCAAAATCCTGTATTTGCTCGTTATCCAAGTATTACATCTTTTATAATTTGTTTTCATTTTCAGGCTGGAGCTTGGCCATTACAACAAAATGCATCACCCTTCGCCCTGCCTCAGGTGTTTGAGAAATCTGTCGGCAGCGTAAGTAAATTAAGTATTATCGAAGTTATTCCGAAATTGGCACACTGCTGAATAAAGATTGGAAAGAACTTAAAACAAAAAACTTTTTTTTTGAACTTTTAAAAGTTTGAAGAGTTTTACTCGAAGCAGTTCAATGGTCGTAAATTAACATGGCTTCACCATCTTGCAACTTGTGATCTCAAAGTTCACATGAAGAAGAAAACGTACTTAATTACAATGCAGACTTTTCAAGTTGCAATCCTTCTCCCCTTTGAAACTTCGGATCAAGTTTCATTTCAGGACTTGGCCATTGCTACTCAATTGAATGAGGATCAGCTTGGGCGTCACATAATGAGCCTTGTGGAATGTAAACTGCTGGAAATTGTTGGGGAGTCAACGGTAAGTAATTTGAATTCCGAAATCGTGATTTCTCAGAAACCAGAGACGGCTTACAAATGAGTTGTATTGTAAATGGGGATATTTAAATGCACAGGAATTCACTCCGACAACTATGCTTGCACTGAACCAAGACTATTCTAACAAAAGATCCAAGTTCCGTATTTCGGCTGCTGTGCAAAAGGAAACCCCACAAGAAGTTGAGCAAACTCATGTTTCGGTAGAAGAGGATCGCAAAATCTACTTACAGGCTGCTATTGTGCGAATCATGAAGTCTAGGAAAGTAATCAAGCACAACCTACTCATGCAAGAGGTTAGTCAAAAATAATTAACGTATTTAACAGTATTGCACTTGTAAATTCCTTTGGCTTATAGCTACTAAAAGCATACCTCTCTCTATTCGACAGGTTCTCTCCATGTCTGACGGAAGATTTTGTCCAACGGTGTCTATCATAAAGAAATCAATCGAAACACTCATTGAGCGTCAGTATTTAGAACGTACGCCAAATTCAACAGATGAGTATTCTTATGTCGCCTAAATTCTTCAACATTAATGTCCTCCAATCGTTAAACCTCTAATTCACTACAATAAACACGAGTTTGGATTTACTTGTTTAGTAATTTTTCGGTGTTAAAAATGATTTTTACTTTATGCCGTTAGTTTTCATCCTTAATTCAATGCAAACGGATTACTTAAGCACGATTTGAAACTGATTCTTCGATTCTTTGACTTTCGTGTAAATTTTTTATAAGATTTCTCGATCTTTTTTTTATCGGGGATTTAGCATAGGTGGGCAATCAGTGGTCCATGTTTTCAGCGAAGCACGTCATCGGCGGCGTTATCATTTGCGCCAAATTTTTCAGTTAAATATTCAGTAGATGGTATTCATTCCCATACGGGGAGCAGGTGACCACATACCACATTCGTTTCAGTCATATCATTAAGCGGACTATCATCGATCATTCATCATCATCCAGGCAAGCTGAAGTTACATCATGGAGCAGCCGAGCATATTTTATTGTAGTTATGTCAAGTGCGTCACTAACAAGTTTCGCCTCGCTACAACTGAAACTTTTGGAGTGACATAAGGACGAGGACTAACGAGCTAAAACAATTTATTGTCGATTTTATTTTTTAATAACTCTCATCTCTAGTTATCCTGCTGATGTTTGGATAAGGCTCTGAAACGAAACATGGTACTTAAAAAATTAAATGCTGTAGTTGCCGTTGCCAGTTGGGACAGAACTTATAGGTTCTGAGTTGATATTTCAAAACTTCCTAGTCGAATTTTATTGCTACTGCACTGCCCCCTCAATTCGTACAAGAGCTTAAAATGAGTTTGAAATCATTCAAAGGTATTTTAACTATTACGATTTTAGTGATTTCCGGGACATGTGAGACAGGTTCGGAATTTGAGATGTTTAGTTGGCTATCGTCCCTTGAAACGCACTTCGACATTAGAATAGTCATGGATGCCGAAATCAGTTAAGTTGGTCCAATCATTTATTTCATAACCATAACTTGAGTTTAAGTCTTATCTTTAGGCACCGACATCCGTCGTCTTATTACAGTCGACCGATTCCAAGCCTCGCTAAGTAAATTCGTTGAAGGCACCACCAGAGAAGATCATAGGACGCTTGATGTCCATCTTCCGGAAAGTCTTTCAGAATTCTACACACTACTTGGAAATGTAATGAAGACGGCTCCAGAAATTTTTCATTCGTAGTAAACCAGTTCGCTATGAAATATTGCGTTAATTTTTGTTAACAGATTTATATTGGGGATTTTACGTTATCTAAAAGAACGCCGTATAAATTTATTTTGTGGCCATTTACGACTTCTGAGAATGAAACAGACTCAATATCTATCTTCACTAGTGAAGCAAATATTTCTGAAATTCAGATACACTGCAAATATCTTACAGTCGATACGAGTTTATTCATAGTTTTTCCTATATCAAGAAACAATACAGTGTATTTCAAAGTTTTTGAAGTATATTGCCTGCACCAGAAATTTATATTTCAAGAAATCGTATTTCCAGAATTAAGTAGCCCTGAAGATTATCTTGCAGAAATGAGCCGTAAAGTGTTTCGAAGAAACAATTTCCATAGAATGACGCTCAGAATTATTTACGTCGTAAGTTTTGCTCTGTTTAAAATGTTAATTGTAAATAATCGATAGACCTATATTTTGTAATTTTAAATTTCAAGGAAGGCGAGGCAGTCTGGGAAAGCTTCGAAGTATTGGGCGAAGAAAATAACGGAACTCTTGAATTCGTGAGTGGCATGGCAGTGTCGTTCTTAAAGGACATGGTTCAGCTGCTAAATTTTACGTAGGTCTGCTAATTCAAACAATCCTGAAGGTTTTAAAAGTCATCATATACGAAATGTGCAAATTGTCTTAATTTTGAATCAAGCTATGAAGTCGGAAAAAGTGACTGGGTGTCTATGTGGCCGAATGGGTCACTAAAGGGCAGTACATACGAAATGCTTACAAACGGTTCGGCGGATTTTCAACTGTCCACTTCAACCATGCTGGCTTACCGAGCGACTCAACTTAATTTTTTGCAATCAACTTATGCAGATGGGTAAAATTTTTTAATGCTTTGAAACCTGAAAACTATCCTAAATTTTATTCTACGCTTTTAAATTAAGAATTTATATATGAGGCAGAATCAAAGCCTATTTTAGCCAGCCGTCATCCGGTTTCATCAGAAACATTTACACTTCGCCATTTCGTCCTCCGCTTTGGGGTCTAATAGCACTGACATGGACACTGACCATTGTCTGTCTCGCTATTGTCGCTTATAGTGTTCATGTGAAAAACAAATTTGAGTGCTTTATTCCGGGTGAGAGTTTTGTCTGGGGTATCGGTACAGCCTGTCAGCAGGGTATGTTAATTCTTTGAGCATTTTTGTTTACACATGTAAGTTAAATTTAAGGATGTATTTTAATAGTCGGTAATGCTACACATTTATTTATTTCAGGATGGTACAAGCTTCCAGACGCTCTGTCACTTCGAATTGCATTCATCAGCGGTGGAATTCTTGGCCTGGTGTCCTACATCGTGTACTCAGCTTCAATTGTATCCTCACTGTCAATCCATGTCACTCCAATTACTTCGGTTGAAAAGCTTATGAGGAGCTCATTTCAGATTTATGCTGACAGTGATAACAATAGCAGTATAATGATACATATTTTCGAAGTATGCAAACACCCTTGCAAATTGCAAAGTAGTATATTTAAATGGATTGGCTTTGGATGGTCCAATTACTTAACCCTAGTTATTCTTGTATTTGCAGAACTTGAACCGACAGTACAATGATCGAGTTCGCGGCTACATGTCAATTCGGGAAGGAATAGAATTAATTATGAGCCGTACTCAAATGTCAATCATTACGTTATCATACTTATTTTATGCCGAAGCCCTCCAGGAGGAAAAGCTAACTGCAGCTGCGATTTGTAACGACATTTACCAAGTAAATGTGAATGAAGTTCCTTACCAGAATGGAATGCTTGTGGCCAAAAATTCTACGTACAGGGAGTATCTCAATTACAGGTTATCTGAAAGACTAATTGTACCAGTAACCTGTTGTTTTCATGAGTAGTTTATAATTGTGAAAAAAATTTAACTTATGCAAATTTCAGAATCATTCAACTCACAGAATGGGGACTGATGAAACGTTACGCGGAGCATTTCTTTCGAAAAACGAGCGTCCTGTGTGACAAGAAGCCGGTTCACGAATGGCGCGTGTTGGGCATTCATGACGTTTTCACGGCATTCCTTGTTCTTGCAGTTGGATACGTAGCTAGTCCTGGATTAGCTCTTGCTGAAAATATTTTCAGTTATTGGAAATTCAAATTTTCGAGGGCATTGGACTCACACAAATTTTCTAATTTAATTTAAGCATAATTCAGAGTTACGAAATTTCGACGAAAATCAGAAATTCCGGTTCTGTATACCAAGCGCCTGCGTATCGTATTTCGTAATATTAATATACCAATAAATGTGTTAAGCTTCAACTGAAATAGCTGCCAAACAAAATAAGTTTTAAATCGATTCTTAATTCGTAAAGAAACTCAACTATTTGCTCAATTTGAATGAAGCTAACTAGATATGTGTGTACCTACAATGCTAATAACCCTTTTCCTTCACTTGACAGTCCCATGATTTTTATTTTGGGTTTGCCCATTAAAATTTCGATGATATTTTAACGCAAACAATAGTGGAAATTAGTACCTCTAAAATCTCATCTTTTCGGTGCGGTAGAGAGTAGAGACATAATAATTATGCTATTGCGAGTTGCGAGTGAGAGACTCGCTCTCTAGCTACCCTGACAGCTACCATACGATTAGCTCCTAATGCCAATAATTATCGCACCTCTCATGTTAAACAAGCTTAACTATATATCTTCAGTTAGAGTAGAGTTAGGAAGATTCTCGATATTGGTTGCGGTATTCCTGTTCCTGTAAAGCCACCTAATTAGCAGTACACCTGAATGAATGCGAAAATGCGTTATTTTAATACGACCTTAAGCGAACGGTACAACTAAAAATAAACAACGTCTCGACCATAGGAGGATAGGAGAAGAACAAAAAATTGTTTACCGTAGTGGGCAATAGACAAGGCAGCCAACGCAACTGTCTATTGTAGTAAGTCGCATTCGCATCTCGCATTTCAAGTCTTTACAATATATTCAGGGTCAGGATTCTGATTCTGACGACTTCAAGAATTCATAAAGTCCAAAGTTGAAGCACGGAAGAACCAGTTACTGCATAAAGAGGATTCCAGGAGGGGCTGTTCTTCAAGCTTCACATTTTCATTTCATTCAGCAGATCTGCAGCTTTTACATTACACGAAATACAGGGTGTGAAGCTAGGTTGTCATTTGTCATAAGGTTTCTGGATCGATATTGAATTTCAGTAGGACATAGGGCAGTGGCTCGTAGTGCATTATCGGAAGATATAGCTGAGTTAAATAGGCGAGGAGTACAAGTTGAACTTGTGGTGAGCTTCTTTATAAAAATATAACAATTATATATTCTGTTTTTGTTTTGAAATTTAAATAAGTTGACTGATTAAATATTCAGAATTTGCACTGACTTGTGGGAAGCTGAAAATAAATATCTTATCCGAATCAGATAACTATGGATCGTGAGCCCATAGCCGCCAGAAGTGACGAAATAAACAAAACCAGATCCCGAAAAAAGAAGTACGGCTCTTGCTTTGTGCTCCTTGCCATTAGACTTGTATAGTCTAGTTTTGAAGTTAATTTGATTACGCATGGTTTCAGGAAGGAGACCACTGATAGCTCATCACCACCGCCGGTGGATCAAACTGAAGCCTCTAAAGCCAGCGATAAAGTATTTCATTGTAATGTCTGCGGAATCGACTTCGAGCTAAAACGTCGGCTTCAAGAGCATCATGCCCAAGTCCATGTAATACGTAATCACCACTGTTCATTCTGTAATAACAGCTACGTTGCTGAAATTCAACTTGAACGACACATAATGACCCACACCAAGGAAACGACCTTTCAGTGTCAAAATTGCAAAAAATTATTTCCCAACCAGAAGGCGAAGACATACCATACGAAACATGAGCGCTGCGTTACGAAGAAGAAAGTAATGAATTTACCAGGCATATCGTCTATGAAAACAGTTCAGCGTAACAGCGCATGTTTAAATCGTGATTCAGAACTTAAGGAACTGTTTTCTTGTGATGTTTGCGGCATTCGTTTCGCTAGAGAAATCGGATTGAAAACGCATCATCAGCGCATCCATGGAGTTAAGTTAGTATCGGAATACAATTGCAGTATCTGTTTGAAACACTTTAAATGCAGTAAGAGTCTCAAGCGCCACTCCGCAACCCACGAAGAAAAGCAATTCCATTGCCAAAATTGTGAAAAGTCGTTTCTGAGCACATTCACTCTGCAAACCCATATTAGGCTTGGTGTATGCCAAAGAGATAAATCTGTTAAAGCCTCAAATGAATCTGAACCTGAAACTTTCACATGCAAGTATTGCCCCGATGATCCGCCAAGGACCTTTACTTCACAGCGTGGACTGCGAAATCACAAGTTAAGAAAACATGGCGTAGATGGAGGACCCTACCTTTGTCTATTTTGCAACGATGGGAAACGATGGCACTCCCATGGACATTTACAAATTCATTTGGTCACACATACCAAGGAAAAGCATTTCCAATGTCCACTGTGTAAAAAGCGGTTTGGAACAAAGGCGGCTATGACAGCTCACATGAACAGAAAGAGCTGTCTTCTAGCTGCTGGGTTGACGGAAGCGAAAATGGTCGAAGGACAAACTTCTGAAACAACAAGTCAGACGGGGACGAAGGCCGACCTCCCAGCTTCAAAAATCGATAAACCAGTAAAACGGTAAGTCAAGACATATACCTAGTACCTAGTACCCTTTTATAACTTTTAGTCTTTAAAAAGCTATTGTATTGTGATACTGATTATGCGTTTCTCTTTATTTTTTGTCGAAACTATAGATCTCGTGCTCGTAGAAAACTGACGGATGAAGATGTTTGAACTTATGCGTACTAGGTTTAGTACGTTATGTCAAGTTTTTCCAGCAAATCGGACGCCAATAAATCACAAGCCTACAGTAGTAATATATTTGCAAAATCGCCTAAGACAATTTCTATTACTGCGCTGTGGGGTCTAGAATTTATACTCTATTTCAGTTCACGATACTCGCACAACAAGAAACAGTACCTATATTAAGTTTCCAGCTCGAAACTATTTCCTGTTTTCTTACAGCTGCATTGCTTAAATAATTTTTTCGTAAACCTCAGAGTTAATTTCCGAATCCCGATTCCCGATCCGGACACTGGACACCAGCAGCAAGCCAACAAGGTGCCTTTGCGATCATTTAAAAACCTATAAAAAGCGATTTTCTGCAAAAATGTTCAAGAATGACTTCAGGTCAGAGAAGGTTGTAAGGGAAGCGGCCGTAGCCGTTCCCAGGAAACCCCCTTTCCCAACAGGCAGCAGGCCTGGCAGTGAGTAGGAGGAGATAGGAGGGAGCGTCGAGGAAGACCAGGATGTAGATTCGGTAACTTTTCCTGGGAATCCGTATATTTCCCAGATTCGTTAGGTAGGAATTTGATGAATTCCTAGAGCTAATTCACTATCTTTTTTCTCGAGATAGGATCCT
>VNWX01002706.1:0-11529 GCA_009869905.1 Ceratophysella communis | reverse complement strand
ATATATCGATGTGAAAGGTCTGGAAACTTACCCCTTGGACTATTTGATTGTTGTAGGAGGTACATTTCTTTTTCAAAATCAGCTCGACAGTAGATTTGCGTGCCACGCAGAATGAACTGATCACCTTTTTGAAGGGGTGAGCAGCACGCGGCACAGACGAAGCATGCCAAGTGAAATACTTGTGTCTGAAAAATTCATAGAAAATATTCAGATAAAAATTACATAAATTTTGTAGCTTAAAAACGGTTTTAGAACTGAATAAATATTTTCCATGCTTTGTATTCTCTGTCCGCTAAATTGCTGATTTTGCCCGTTAAAAAGGAGCCGCTTGACTGATACTTTGAGACCCTTATGGTGACAAAATTCGTCCCTTAAATAAAAAACTGCTTTTTCACACCACACACGCACCGCCAAGAGATCATCAATCTCAATGAATTCTACATAAAGCTTTTTTTTTTCTAGAAAATCTGTCATTTCGGGATTTCCGCCGCAACCTTTCTCTGCTCTGCTTTCTCCTACCATAAACCATTAAGGAATCCTCCATATACATATGAATGCTCGTCGCCCTGTCTGTCTGATTTGAACAAAGTACAGTACAAAATATGTATAAGAACATGGAACCATTTTTCTTCGTTCCTCCATCATTCTATCATTTACACTTCAGTACACGCCGCTGGTTCGGCTGATGATGACTGACGCTCTACAGATTGTTTGAGCTATAGTCATGGTAATCAAGATCTCATCATGTCTTTATAATGCTGGCGATGTGTTTTATGTCGATTTAATGGAGGGCTTGATGCATATGCGTAACTGCAAAACAGAAATAGCTCACATTTACCTAGCTAAACATTATGGTTATGCTACTTTCACCGGTGAAAGTTAAGCAGTACAACAACTTTTTAAAATAAAACTGCGTGTACCCGTATCAGGACTATTAGAGGTATTTGGTTTAATTATCCTAGGTGTTTTAGAATATTAAAAATGTACTAAAAAGGCCACTCACCGCTGCTCGCATGACGAGTTCCTGAGGCAGAAGCCGCTCGCCACACCTCGCACACTTGACCCCGAAGATCCGGTCGTAGTCATGCTTACAGTAGAGCTTTGAATTTCGAAAATAGCAGGAGTGAGTGAGGGGTGAGTGACAGACGCAGCAGGTCAGACAATCTTCATGCCAATGAGTCTCGCCGACCTTTAGCAACCACCGGTCACGGATTTTCTGACCGCAACGCTCACAAAGCTCACCTCGTAAGCCCGGACATCCGTCTAAATATTTTTTTAAAAAAACAAGGCGATTACTATTAGAACGCCCGAATTCTTGTGTGTATTTATATTCATGGTTGTCGCTTTAGAAGTCATAATCAAAATCACATAAGCTACAAACCAAACGCAATCTGATTTCAATGGAAATTCAGGCTATCGTTTAGACCTCTGATAATATATTGTAGCATGCGGCCTGACACGCTTCTCACAATCATTAAAGGCGTTAATTAATAAGTACTTGGAATCTCGGATTTCCCTCGGACACCTGAATTTTGATCCGCCTACGCCTAATAACAGGGTACATATACACTAGGCAGTACAAGTAGGCTGTGCGTGACCATCGATTACTAACTAATTTGAGCTCGTTCCACGGTGTTTTTAGACACGTAAACACTATTTAAATATGTCGCTTAATCCAAGCTAAGTTAACATTTAAAACAAACTTCAGGTCGGTGCATAGTTCAAGTTTCAAAGTACTGGTAGCTGTACACTTGCCGGGACGTTTTCAATTTTCTGATCAATATCGGGTAAAAAATAAAATTCGGCTATGTGGCTAAGTTGAAAAAAAAAGACCGACAACAGTTCAACACCTAAATACCTAGGTAGGTACCTATTGTTTGCCCAATATTTTAGAATATTTATATATAGGTCAGATTAACTCGGATTATCCATACAATTGTCTAACTACGCTCGGGTTATGTCATTGCTATGAGGCGTTAGTTAGTTTTAGAATTAAGCATTTTATTTCGGGATAACAGCTATATTCTTAGCCTTAAATTGTTGCGTTATTCCGGCAGATAATGCCAATAAATCGCTAAACATGCTTTAATTAATTGAATTTCAATTTACCTGCCGAGTCCGGATCAGTCTTCACAAGTGACTCTTTGAATTCAAGCATGTCAACAGTTTAATTTCACTTTCAAATTCTCATCAAGCCTTCAAACAATTCAAAATCCACCAAACCACCAAATATTCAACTTGAACTGGAAAGCACGCTCTTGAACACACGCACACACTCAGGTCAAAAGTGATCGGTAGCTTTGGTATTAGACCTCAATGAATTCCTCTGGACTTTCACGCTTTCACCGTAATATGCAAACCAAGCATGTACCAATAGTGAAATTTGTGTGCTGAGCTTTCACTCGTATTTTACACGTAAAGTAGAAACGATTATAGCTTGTCTCTGTGACCAAAGCAATAGCTGAATGCAGCTTAGCTGAAGCTGACCCGTCAGTTTTGTTGAAAGTTTCGAGCATTGGTAACATCCTATTTTTCCCTGTGTATTTTTCTCGGTACGGGTAGTAGATAGTGTGTGTGTGTGGATGTCTCCCGGGTAGAGTTTTTGGGCAGGGAAAAAAAAGGCAGGAGGGTTTTTATATGGAGGGTCGAATAATGAATTTTGAGCCTATGTCAGGACTCCGGGTTTTTTCTGGTTTTGGCTCCAGAAGCCTTGACTTGACTACAAGCCGTTGGAGCTATAGTCCAGACCCGCCTTCTGCCAATCCGAACCTCCAACCAGCCTCGCCGGGTCTCTCCCCCTTTTTACCCGTTTCTTCACATAAGCTACGAGCTCATATTCCTGTCTTGCTTGGATGCTGTTTGACTGGTAAGCGAAAGCTGCTTTCTCCGTAGATTCTTCACTTCAGAATATCATCGAGATGCTCCGATATCTGGCCAATATTTCAGTCGAAACGCCAAAATTTAAGCTAAGTTTTTGACATTTTTCTCAAAATTTAGAGTCTTGTTCTTTAAATTTGGGACAACTTTAAACGGCTCTTAAACGACACACTTTTAAATACCGAAATGTCGGTTAGAAAATGTGACCATTAAATCTGATATGAGCTATCGTTACCAACTTCTCGTATTATTATGCTTTGGGTTAGGTTAGGTTTAAAAATTGTGTCAAAAGGTGGCCGTAAACCAGTTTTCCTGCCGTTAACTCAGTATTTCGGCTTTTAAAATAATTTCCAATCTTTATAAAATAAAAAAAATTGCCCATTAAATACTATCGTATTTCCCTATTGTTATTGTAGAGCCCAGCATACACCTACACTAGCCAGAATCAAGATAGATTATCATATAGCTCCTAAATAATAGGAATAATGCGAACCTAACTTAACCTGGTGAAAGCTAAAACTAAGCTACGTGCGTTTAACCTAACCTAACCTAAGCCATCAAATCAATTTTTGCCGTAGCATAATCGGTAATTTTTAAACTTCAGAATGAGCATTAGATTTGCTGCCGAAATTCCGGTATCATTTGTCCTGGAACCACCAAAAATCTCGTCTTTCGTACCTCCTGCTAAACCTGACGCTTTCTTTCTCTTCGCTGAATCTTCTTTAGAGCAGAAGAGCCTGGAAACTAGACGGAGGATTCCCGACGTTTGAGAAAATAGATATGGGTATTTTTTATGTGAGCCATCAAGTCGTCGGGGTCTTCGCTTCTACGGACTTTTTGGCTCTCGTGAGTTTAGAGAAAATTCCGGTTTCATTCTCGAGAAGAGTCATAAAGTCTTCTTATCTTTTTCATTCCTTTCTCCGCTCTGCTCTTGCTTGGTGACGGCAGAAAACTTTCACTCGACCTGTCCAACAGAAATTGAGAAATATGGACGACCAACGGCATTCTAAAATCCAACTTGACTTATTTACATATTCTAGATTGGGCTTTTTCTTGGATTTATTTAAAAGTTTTATGGGGTTTCGGGCTTAGGAGGGTTTAGGATCATAAATTTGAAGTGAAAGCTAAAGAAATTCGAGATTGACGATTTTTCAGTGTTTCTGCATTTCCTATACGAGATTTTAGTAGTATACTGAATTCGACCTGCAGTGAACACGAATTTCGCCGCGTAATTTAAACTTTCCCTGATAAATATAATCAATTTCACTGACACATTAGTCGTAGAATCCGTCAAACAGCAGCTAAAACTACAATTAAAATTTATAACATATCAGAATATTAAACCAAAATCTAAATAAATATTAAACTGAATTAAATTTAGCTCCAAGTTTTGTTTTGTTTACATATTAAAATTATAATAAAACTTAATTTGACTAAATTTGCAACGAACTCCAATTTCGAGTCAAGGTTCCTGCTACTTGAAATTCACAAGTTTTGTCAGCTTCATTTAAATAATCTGGAGACACGACACGACAACAAGATTCCGCTTTTGAATTTCAAGTTGTGTCTTGTGTAAAGACTTGGTATGCAAAATGCAAAGAACCATGTTTAATAAACCCTGTATTTTAGATTCGCCCCCAATACGTTTTGCCTGAAACTGTACTTCTACGAAGCTCGACAATTCTAGAGCAGCTCTATTAGAAATACATAGAAAATGACTATTCATATTCATGTAAAGTGGGCTTGGAAGGCCAGTTATGCGTATACATTAACTCCTAGATTACCTACAGAGTTTAAATGTAAATATTGAACATTCAGTTAGTACATAAAGTTTCTGCAAATTTGAATACTATACGCAGTCCAGGGCTCAGGGTTTTTATGCAGGTATATATCTGGAGCTTTAAACAGTTGGCTAAAATAAAAATCGTAATTTTAAAGCGTAAATCGTCAAAAACAAGGCATTTCGTTTCAAGTGACATTTTGATCTCCACCGTACTGTATGAATCCAATCCTACCCAAAAATCAGAACCTGACCCGACACCGGAGGACCCTCAATAATAACTCTCCGCTAATGTAAATACTTCCTAAAAGACCTGGGAACTGAAATGAAAAATACCTTTCCCATTGAAGATGAGAGCACGGAGTGAGGCCTGACATGATAAAAATTAACTGTCCTCCGGGTAAACAAACACCAACGTTCTCTTTTCCTATGTTAGAAAACGGTCATAGGACCCCAAAAGCTCAAAATCCACAACCCAGAGACAATTCGGATTCGAAGTGTAACTCTGTTGAAAGGATAGGACGATATATATGTTGGCTGTATTTTCTCGTAGAAATAGTTTTCTCCTTGTTGGCAAGGGCAAATAGCCCGAGCTAATCTCTGACGTGATGTTTGCCAAAGAGCCTAGTCAGTCGAGTGTGTTTCACACGGTCGATTGGGCCTTCTTGAGCCTTTCGTAGCGCACAGCAAGTCGACTCGAGTCGGGTCAAATGGTCATCGGACGGAGCATTTAACCGTGGCCTTAAAATCCGACCTAACCTGCTAACCTAGCCATGCAATTCCTCAGCCGTTTTACATGCTGCTTTCGCCTAAAATGCCCGAACGACTAGCGAAATATGTGAAGCTGTCCAAGCCCAAATGACGTAAAATCCGAATTTCCCGGACATGAAAGACTATACAGAAACTGAGTCTGAGTATCCTGAAAGAAACTTTTTGATTTTTCATGAGGATGAAAAAGCGAACAAAAGTATAGTAGAAGTGGACGTGTAGAAGTTCAAACACTCGTAAAAGTAGTGCGTCTGTCCTGGCACGCGACCCCTCACAAGACCCCCCACGGCCTACAGTCCGCTCGAGACGACCCTTCATTTCTTATCTTTCTTATTACCTTCCCATCCTCAACTTGTTTCCGAGTTTCGGAGTTAGATACCGAGTCCTTTTATGTAACTTACGATTGTATACAACAAAGGGCCCAGTATTCAGCGGGTAGCCAACCGAGAAATTAACCAGTTAATTTCATATCGGTCGCGTGCCTACCTAAACAGGCGGATTGATGTAAAGCGGTATTACAATTGTGTATGGCAGTATTACGTATACAAGTGGAATCAGGGAATGTCATTGTTTGAAAACTCAGGTATAGCGTACATGTAGCTAATCCAGTTGAATGGTCTAAATGCAGATTATTTTGTTCACGTTTTGACGAATTTAAATACGAAAGAAACCAGTAAAAATTTTAAATGATCCGCGCATCGAAATATTGGCTAATTTATATCGAAATAATTAGGATTAGGATAATTCTTCGATGTGCTTTTAATCGAACGTCGTAATAAATATTTATAGCGTCCCTTATTTGAGCGATGATCAGCCCGGAAACATTATCATAACAGTATCATAATGAAGATTATAATAATGAGTAATGATTTTCGATATCGTTCTAGGACTCCAAAAATGAAATAAAGGCTCTTTAATTGCAAATTCGATTCAACCGCCGTGCAGCGTAATATTGTACGCAATGGAAGTTAAAATAATGAAAATATCCCGCAATAAATGGACTCATGAAGACGTCTGAATAAATCAGATATGTAAATATTCAAATAAGCTGCATGTCCTATAAATACGCAGCACACAGCATTACACTTAATCACATGTGCCTATTCTTTCAAAGCAATATTGAAATGTCTAATGCTAATATATGACGCCATGACGCGCTCCAAATGACTTCTGCACATACAGACCCATAAATCTTGATGACAGACCCAACTTTAAGATTTGCGGAGGAGCCTTTAATGAGGGGGTGCGGATTAGTAAATAGTAATATATTTCCGTGCATTATTGTCTAAAGCCATGGACCACACGCTGGGCAGGGCTGCGTGGGGCTAGTGTCCAAGGCGGGGATTTATTGGGCCAGCGTTCTAGCCGAACGTAATGAATATGGATAAAAATGTAGTTGGAGAGCCGGAATATTAAGCGAGAACACGTGGCGGAACGGCGTCAAAGGTGCCGCAGACGTCGAAGCTCATCAACCCTTCGTCCAAGTGAGACCAACCACTGACAACAATGAGCAAAAGAGGTCCAAAGGGACGCTCGGAAGTCGGGTTTCAGTCCTTCTTGTTGTCCTCACACCAATTTCATGGCTACGTGCCACGGTTCTCATCCCGTCAATCATTTGAATATTTGGTATCTCGTTGCAAGATCAGATCGTCTTCATCAATCGGTATTCTTGCGGAGTGTTTGGTCATGTGTCACTTGTAATCTAGGATCTTCGGTGTATTTTGAACAAAATTTGATAAAATCAGAGTGTTTACACGAGAATTCACACGGATATTGCAATATTAAGTTATATGTCATGTCATAAGCTATTAATTAACTCCGGAAATATTGGAAAATCGTTTGCTATCATTTAAATTTCTAATCAATTAATAAATGAAATTTTAGCCACTATAAGAAGGTGATTTGATAACTCGTGATTGCAAATTGCAGGCCAGTTTCATATATAAATAAAAGGAAGCTTCATGTGACTTAATTTAATTATGAATGACATTTGAAGGTCGACGTATATCGCCCGCTCCAGCTTCTGATTTTATTATCTGTACGAAAAATACGTAATAGTCAAACCGCCACGTGCCTACCACGGGTTCGCTATCTGCTAATAGAAAGGACGTGAGCTTGATTGGAACCAAAATTCATTTCGCCTACCTGAGCTTGAGCTCGGCTCGGCTAGTTAGTAGCGTGCCTTCTGAAATCGAAATTGAAAGCAAAATAGATGAAAAGCACGGTAAATAGACAATTTCAGATTGTAATATTCAGAAAATTGAATCTAATTCATAGAAAACATAGTATAAATTCATAATAATTTCTTTCATGTATTTGATCAATCAAATTATTCGGTACCTACGCAAGTAGGTTGGACGAAATTCGGCGTGTGGCGGCTACCAGAATTACTTGGCTGAAGCTGGTTTGAAGTGGAAGCCGCTATCATGTATGTAATGACCAGTATGGAAAATCGTGTGTAATATCGAGAATTTAATAATGATTTATAGGTTGGAATTTAATGATTTTAAATTATATGGTAGCAAATTGAAAATTCTGGCTGCTGGACTCACATGTCGAAAGAAGTGTTTTGAAAGTCAATATACCTGTCTAAAGCCTGCACACAATTCCACGTGAAGTTAATATCAAATTTAGCTTTTTTGCAGTGTTTTATTGGCACAAAGCCTGTGTTTCAAATATTCAAATTACATTTTACAGGTATGACACAAGACCTGACCTGACCCCAAAATTATAATTACTTTTTTCCGGTTAGCTATAGCTGCCTGAAGCTACAAAAACTAAAAACTGCACTCATTTCCTGAAAAAATTTGGATTTGACCAAAACTTTTCGATTTAGCTGTCAATCGAAATAAGCACCTAAAACAAAGAGTAAAAAATCCAACTAATAAAATGACTCACTTCAAGTTACACCCAAAGCTTTCTCAAACTTTCTCCTTCATGAAAAACACTAAAACTAAAGTTTTACGCCGACTTTTTCCGTAAAAAAGTTTTAGAAATGACTCAATATAAAAAATCAAGCTCCTCAACTCGAGTTTTAGTGGTTTGGGTGAGACTTGAGGGTGAGGTACAGGGTACAGCCGTGATATTGTAAATCTAATTCCATTGTTCTGTATGAACACTAATGCTTAAATGAATTCAAAGTTTTTGCTGATTCGCATAAAATCGAAAATTCAAAAAATCAAATGCAAAATTTAAATTTAAAAAAATATCGAAAACGACAAACGCTGAAAACATAACGCTGTAGTTGCAATTGCAAGTGCTCAAAAAATCGATACCCTGTCAAAATTCAAAGTTTAAACTACACCATATTGTTCAATTTAATTCAATCAAAAAGTCAATAAATAAGCTCCTTGAGCCCTGATATCATTTACCAGCTTAGGACTGAAAGCCATCCGCCCGACGTCCGGCGTCACTTGAAATTGAAGAGTTTACATTACATGCCTTACTTACATTCAATTTTAAAATAGCTAAAATCAGGGCTTAAAGGGGTTTTACAGTCTAAAGTCCTCATGCTTATGTAACAATTGTTTGACACTATAAGGCAGCAGTCAAGCCAAGCCAGGGATTCAAGGATTGAAAAGAGCAGACGACAGAGCGAGGTGACAAGCTGTCAAAACTTTTTTGCAAAGCCAAGGGAAAGTAGGGGCCTGATCGTATGCGATCGCGGGGTCGCGGACGCCTCAAACGCGTCTCCATTTCAGCCATTGAATTTCGATTCAAAAATTGTATGCGATCACCAGGTCGTATGCTGAACCCCTACCCAAATATAATATGCTTTTTCAAAGCTTGGAAGTGATAGGATAAGCCGATGAGATTATGTGAAACCAATACGGTTCCTGTCTTTCTATATATTTGGATAGTTTAGTTTTGCTCGTATATATATTTTGCCCACTATTGTAGTAGTCCAGCTTCGAAGGGGCTTAGCGATGGCTTAGGCATATCTGACATAATATTGTACACTTGGGGTGTTCAATAGTACACGGTACACACCCGATATAAAAGGGAAATCCGAGATACACGGCATACAATTCAATACACCGGCTGAGTTTGACTAACTTTTTCGGAGGGTAGCGAGTAATAATGCGATGTAACATCTGATCTGACTCAGATTCCAAGTTTTGCTAAGCTTTAATCTCATGCTTTTGTCTTAATTCTAATCTTAAGTATGCAAAAACATTTACAAAATTTTAGCATGCAGACACATACAAATACATTTAAATTTGAATATTACATATTTCTAATTTCAAAAATTGTGGACCTGAGTTAGTGTAAATTTAGGATTCATGCCCTAATACAGTGCGCAAAAAATTTCCTAAGCGTACAGAACACATGTCAGAACAATAGAAAATCCTTTAACCCCCAAAAAATCTATGCCCATGAATACAAAAGGCCTGTATGCAGGTGAAAAGAAGAATTAAGCCAGTGAGCCATGCGATTTAGATAATAATATGTAAAGAAAGAACCGAGGGTTTTGGTTAGGTCATTCTTCATCCATTTTATTTGTTAACAGGAACCCAAACCATTCTGGAAACAACTGCTTTTTTGCTGAATATTCGCCCGAATATCTGTATACTTTATGCATATAGCGTAGAGGATGCGTGTATAATAACCATGCAATCATGCATATTACAAATTACGAATGAAGGGCGAAAAATTATGAGTAACAAGGAGCGAAGAGAAAGCCTTTTAGGACCACGTGCGCCAGAGTAGTGATTTAACCACGGACCCAATTTTACGTCATATTCCCCTCGTACCATGTTCGGTACAGCGGATTGCATATTAAGAAAAATTCAAAATAATTCATTTGGAGTATGAAACAGCTTGTGCGTTCTGCAGTGGATCCCTATATTTTGCTATGCGTCATCGTCATCAGGTCATGGCCAGTATAATAGGCAAGCCAGACAGTAGAAAGCCACATGTGTGCCCAAGAATAAATTAACAGCATTAGTCAAATCTACGGTTTTCTGTGAAGTCGAAAAATCTAACAAGGATTAGCATGGTGAAAGTATCGATATGTATTAGAATGTTCGAATTCAATGCCTGGTATGCCTGAAAATCTTCGGAGAAAGCACTCACTCGAGCTTTCTCTATAGAGCCTCCAAAGATGCACGGATTCGCATAGAAGTGATCTCCTTGCAGTTTCGACTATATATGTCCATGTACACTATTTCTTCGACTTCTGACAATGCACTGCATATGTTCTCCGTAGTGTAGACTGGAGAGGGGAAAGCCAACGAGGCTGGAGAAAGGAATTCTGAGAATCCCATCCGTCCCGTCGCCCCTTTCTTGCCCAAGAACATGGCTGAGGGAATGACTAATGTAGCGTGGAATGATCGGAATTTGCTCCGTCGTCGCTCCCTCAACGCCAGAGCCCATTTATTCTAAGGCTTAACAAGACGTGACGTGACCAATACTACCATTAAAATATACTGCTTCGTCCAATACTGCAATGCAGCTCATCGCAGAGCAGCAATTCAACTTTTAACTCGTAAATTATGCAAAATATCGTACATTCCATCGGATTACTTAAATACCGTCTTGATTTGCGATCATTTGCGATAGACTTTATGCTAATGAGCACTATTTGAATTCAATTTTATGGCTTTAAGGCCGTGTTAATGGATAGAAATCTGTCAAGATCTTCAAACGTGTCTAATTTAGCAGCGTCTAGTCACTTGGCTTCGGAATATGCTTGCCCGTTGCTAAAATTTGTATTAAATCTGCTGATTTTTTATTTTAATCTATAGCTAAAGCCATAATTTCTTTGAATATTGCATAAAACCCTAGTACGATTGCCGTAAGCTATTTACCCGGAAATCCTTGACTCAAGTGTGTGATGCTCAAGCCTTAGCCTAGAGTAGCGTGAAGAAAACTCAGCATGCAGTCATATGAAATATTGGAAAATAATGCCTTCCACAAGACAGCCAAAAAATAACTTTCTCCTTGGCGGAGGGAGAGAGAAGTGGCAATAAATTACGTCACGACTTTCTTATTAGAGTGCATGGGGGATGCTTCTATAAGCTATAATGTGGAAAAATAAAGTCGAAAGTGAAAATTCAGAACGCTTTCATATATATTTAAGCCCACCACCATACTAGCTTAAG
>VNWX01002705.1:0-11532 GCA_009869905.1 Ceratophysella communis | reverse complement strand
AGATTTCACGTCTCCATTTTAAACCGCTACAGTGCAAGGGTGATACGAATATACTCCACATCACGGTCTGGCAACTAAAATATAAAATCTTCTCCGAGGATTTTTTTGAGTCCACCCAAACTGCTAATTGGCACTGTAGTTAGTATGGCGGTCTACCGCATGTTAGTAGAAAGTTGACACTTTCCACGTGGCGTTGGTTTAGTGAAATGTTACTGCTTGAGTGCAACCACAAGCGCGTACTGATGCATCTTGGAAGACGTATGAGTGTTGAATGGAAAGCCTCAGTAAAAGCAAGGATACTTCAAATAAAAAAAATGCTGTCATGGAATATGCAGTAGCGTTGAACTCTAAGGTGAAGAAATTGTAAGGCTAGGTAAAAATTTATGCTGTACCGTGTCTAGCCGACCGAAAATCGATTCGTGCTCAAATTACAGCAGTGTAAGTGTAAAACATCTTATTTAGTTCCTATTTGCTTTTAAAATTTACAGTATTCCGCATTCGGAATCGAAAAGTGTGCCATGGCGTTTGGGATAAGATATCCAATTCAGCCACTGCAGCGGAACGCAGAACTCTTGCTTCTACCTAGAGAAAAAGATCATCGACTTTGGAAGTGGCTCTTGTCTTTTCCCCAGTCCTAAACGGAGTCCGGAATGCTAAGCACGTTTATATGAGGAAACGAGAGCAATGCATGAGAAGTGAGGGGAAAGTGTTATGGAAGGAATACATCTATGTATAAGATATTCTTACGGATAAAAAGAGACTACACGAGAATAAAAACTAGAATTTGCTAGTCTTTGACAGCATTGCAGATTTCTTATCCTAGTACAACGATGCTGCATGCTGTTCCATGGCTTCCTCATTTCCCTTGCCAAGTTCGTTAGCGGCGTCTTTAGATTGCAATATTCGGAGTCCGGAATGCTAAGCACGTTTATGTGAGGAAACGAGAGCAATGCATGAGAAGTGAGGGGAAAGTGTTATGGAAGGAATACATCTATGTATAAGATATTCCTACGGATAAAAAGAGGCTACACGAGAATAAAAAATAGAATTTGCTAGTCCTTGATAGCATTGCAAATTTCTTATCCTAGTACAACGATGCTGCATGCTGTTCCATGGCTTCCTCATTTCCCTTGCCAAGTTCGTTTAGCGGCGTCTTTAGATTGCAATATTCAAAGATATTATCTAGTTTGTATTAATGTATTCAACATTCAAAAGGCGGCGGCGAGCATTCATAAAATCATGAATTGAATAAGACACCCAGCACCCACCTCCGTAAGCACTGCAGACGATGGTGACATTCTGTCCCTCCAAATAGGGTCCCATGTAAGTAATGTCATTGAGAACGGAGTGCGGGCTCTGGCTTACTGACATCATTTGTTGGTCGGAAATGGGTCGAGACCGTGACGTATCTCGGATCTCTAAATGGGTCGGTGGTTCTGTTTAGAAAAAAAAATTAAATAAAAGTTTGAGTGGAACTGCGGTGAGTTTAAAGGCTTTTACCGGAAACTTTCTCTCACCAAAGGGTAAAACCTCTTCAGTGTGAATAATTAATTTCATGACATAATTCAGCGTTTACTTAAGAGGTTTTCGTGTAATTTCAGACTATTCTGAAAGCCGCTCTAAATTTGTGTGGATTTCACTAGGCTGGTTTGCTTTCCCATGAGTCAAGAACTTAGTTCCGGTCACTTCATTTGGGATAGACAGAGCGAGCGGCTTAGAAACAAGAGTATTGAGTTTCAAGTTATTCGCCTGTCATTGTAGACGAGCTTAAATATCAACCCTGATGTGGGCACTTCGGCGCCTGAAAAATTTATGTATACTGTACAAAGCAGACTTGTTCGTAAGAAATTCAACCCGTGGCGGTAGCTATTGTACAACTTAAACAGACACAAATATATTTCGATAAATCGTTAATCAAACCACTTAGCTCGGAATAAGTATCACGGGTGTGTATGCTTAGGAAAACGCTAAATAAGCTTGATTTAATAAATAATTCGGGTGCCGAACGTGTTCACGGACGGACTGTCCAGTTTTAACATGATACCTGCTGGGAACCTGACGCCCCTAAAATCATACTTTGGGTAATTATCTGTGTCCTACGAAAGTGCATGTTGCGAAATCCAGCTCATACAGATACAACATTGCTACGATGAACAAGAATAAGAACAATGCTCAAATTAAGTTTTGCTCGAATAGATGTTTTGTATTAAATTTTTGCAATCGCAATATTTTACTTTTATATTTGTCTTTGCAGAAATCTGAGGTCGCAATTTGTAATAAGGGCTTCCTAAAGAACAATGGGATTCGAGTACATTGTAAAATCGGTGTCTAGCTTTTATTTCTTGCACTGATGCTTATATAAAGCTACATCTGTATCAGTATCGTAGTTTGCTTTTGTCATATCTGGGTCGCCACTCGCCACACAAAGGTTCTGCAAATCCTGCCTCTAGTAAATTGCTATTGATTTTCGTATACCTACCTACCCAAGTTTCGCTTCTGTTTGAATAAAATAAAACAATGAGCAAGGTACGTACGAATGACAGTGAGACGTATGACAGTATTTGTTGTTTGATGATTATGTAAAGCCCCGTCTGTATCAGTATCTAGTTTGCTTTTGTCATATCTGGGTCGCCACTCGCCACACAAAGGTTCTGCAAATCCTGCCTCTAGTAAATTGCTATTGATTTCGTATACCTACCTACCCAAGTTTCGCTTCTGTTTGAATAAAATAAAACAATGAGCAAGGTACGTACGAATGACAGTGAGACGTATGACAGTATTTGTTGTTGGTGAGTTCCGGTAGTCAATCCTGCAGCGGTAGTTGCCTGCATCCGACAGTTGGAGGTCACGGATCAAAAGAGCGGGTGGTCGATTGGAGGAAGTGGGCACGCGGAAGTGGAGCCGAAGTCCCAAATCATTTATTTTTCAGCGGCAGATGCCTCGGGACTTCATTCCGCCCGTCATAACTGGGAATGAATATTTAATTAAGAGCATTTGAGGTAGAGCAGCTAGGCCAAAAGTTAATGATAAAATTACCCACGCCAACGCTTCAGGCGAGACAAGCAGACAAGCGAAATCGACTAAATAATACTGTAAATATTTAGTTAGAAACTGGGTTTCAGTAAGTGCTTAGCGAAGTAGTGGCTCAGAAATTAAATGCAAAATTAAAATTTTAAACGGTTCAACGTGAGGATACGGTCAAATCAACGCGTACATTACCAGGAAGTTAGGTTCAAGGAGAAATCCTGATATTTAAATTACAGGGCTTTATGGGCCTGCCAAATTCTGGCTTCTCGAATTATAAATTCCTCTAATTTTTGCTATCAATAAAATCTCAAAAAATGAATAAAGAAATGCAAAAGACTGACAAAATATGTCAAACGTAAATTCACTTCCTACTGCTGGCGCCAGTAAAAGCTCTGTTTATTTTCTTATCCGAGCCAAGTACACACTTGCGACTTTCAATGTTACTTGCCAATAATATTCACATCTTGTATTCGCATAGGTGAACACGTGCAACAACTCTATTTATGCTCCGAAACGTAAATCCATATAATAGCAATAGTTGCAGAATTTCCTCAAAATACCAAGAAAAATGAAAGTAAGTACACACTTGCGACTTTCAATGTTACTTGCCAATAATATTCACATCTTGTATTCGCCTAGGTGAACACGTGCAACAACTCTATTTATGCTCCGAAACGTAAATCCATATAATAGCAATAGTTGCAGAATTTCCTCAAAATACCAAGAAAAATGAAAGAAATTGCATAGAAATGCGATCACCCTTCTCGGATTCAAACCACTTATTCCTTTGCTAGATGAGAAGTTAAGAAAGCTGAAACCTTGGTTACCTGTAAATAGGAGTTCCTGAAGAATCCTTGAACCAAAGAATCATGACAACGTCTTGAAAAGTATCCACGACGCATGGAATGTGTCCAACTGTACCAGCTACACTTGTGATTTCACGGTCTAGAAAGTTAGATGAGAGACGAATCCTTGTAATAAGTAAACTTTTCTCGCAATATTGCGTATAATAATACCATAACTCAAGGAGACAACTTGAAGTTTTAATTATTGTATGCATAAGTGCTGCTTGAACTCACAAAATATATGATGCTTTGCTGTAAAGCATATGAAATCGAAGCTTTAGGCATAACGCAAGAAACATCTTCAAATTTTGAATTAAAATGTATAACTTTTAGCATTCGTTTTCAGCAGGGTGCATTTGGTTTAAACCAACTTGGTTTAAACCATGGTTTAAACCGTACGTGTAAAAATCATGAAAAATAGCGAAAAAATGCGAAAAATGAGCTAAAAATTGCAAAATTAGTTTGCAATTTTTGCCTAAAACAAGTATGTACACACTGGGTTTTACCATGCCATAGGATGTTAGTTAGAGCCTGTGTGTACCTAATTTGGGTTTAAAAAATATCAAAACGCACTTTTTTCCAAAAAATCAGTGAAAATAGAGAAAAAAACATAAAAAAAAAACCCAAAAAAACATGGTTTAAACCAAAAAACCGGGTTTTTTGGTTTTAAAAAAAAAAACAATGGTTTTAATACACCCTGGTTTTCAGCAATAAGTGTATATGTACGTGCTTCTGAAGCACATATTTACACGAAAAGTACTTTCATTTATATTTGAGCGATAAGAATAGGATCCCAGAGCTTACTTTTGATAGCATATGAAAATATGTCACCATTAGCCAGACAGAATACGAAAAAAATCCAGATCGAATAGGTGATCATAGTTGCGTACAGTTAGTTCCAATCCAACAAATCCAATTATGTAACCGTGACAAATTCCAGTCTACACTTTCCATACATGGCCCGATGCCCCTTCAGATCCGCTTGACGCATCATAAAAAAATTGGCGAATATTATTCTATCACTCCGCACGTGCGTATTATGCAAAATTTACTTCGAAAGTATGTGTTTTGTTATTCAAACAGCCGATGTACAACAAAACTTAGTTTGCTAACTATATTTTTTACAACTTTTCGCGACAACTAACACAATTGAAATGTTCCAGTAAATCAGATGTTACATTTGGAAACAAGATGATAACGACCGGCTGTAACGAAAAAAAAACTTTTTTGTCTTCTTTGGAAGTGAAATAGAATTCCTTCTTCTTAATTCTCCGCCTCTTTACTAAAGACAGAAATGCGTACTGGCAGAGTTGACTACTTTTTCTAAAACGTTGAGCTTGGAATCTTTTTCAATTCACTCCGAAATCTATATTGGGACATTGCCCAAAAACGTTGGAGGTAGCAAAAAGTACAGTAAGGAGTAATATACATTTGAGTATATGTATAAGCATTATTACAAGCGGGAGTGTATTACGGCGTCATGCCATGCTTCCATGTGTCCCGTGAAAAGGGTTTTTTATGAACCCTGCTATGCAAAAATATTTTTGTCTCCGCAAGGATCAGTAGTGGGGAAGATGCTCTGAAACTGTCGAGGTGAAAGAGTTGGCAGAGTTGACTACTTTTTCTAAAACGTTGAGCTTGGAATCTTTTTCAATTCACTCCGAAATCTATATTGGGACATTGCCCAAAAACGTTGGAGGTAGCGAAAAGTACTGTAAGGAGTAATATGCAGTGGAGTATATAAGCATTATTACAAGCGGGAGTGTATTACGGCGTCATGCCATGCTTCCATGTGTCCCATGAAAAGGGTTTTTTATGAACCCTGCTATGCAAAAATATTTTTGTCTCCGCAAGGATCAGTAGTGGGGAAGATGCTCTGAAACTGTCGAGGTGAAAGAGTTCATAGTAAATCATCAAGATAAAGTTTCCTCGGGGAGAGCGAGTGAGAGAGTTAGGAACAGAAACCAAAACTGAATACTAAAAACTACACAGACAAAACCTGAAGAAACGGCAGCTTCAGCTCCGGATCTCAGGCATTTGTCTCCGCTGCTTCTGCTTTCATCTTTGCTACTACTGATGAGCTCGGGGAAGGCGATGCCCTGGTTTGGAATTTTTGAATTGGAGCATCCTGTACTGTAGCAAAGACTTCATCTGCGTCTCCTGATTCTCAAGTGGTCGATATCAAATGTCAATATGGCCAAGAGGAACCACGAACTAGTTCGTTTAAATACCTTGGATTCGGTTAACCAAGTGGTACAATGACCTGCATTTTGAATGAATTTCATCGTACAAACTTTTAGATAGGACACCCTTAGAACTCGTTTTCAGAATTATTATCCGGTTTGGAATTTTATGGATACCTACCTAAAAGTCTCGCAAAATGGTGGAATCGCTTTTTCCATACTACGATTCCTTTAATTTGCCAGCTTCAGGTAACGCTAGTCTAGCTGCCTCAACCTTCCTATATGCCTCTCTTAAAAATACATTTATCTAGCTGTAACAAGTACCTACATTTTCAGAATTCCTGTGAAGAATTTGATAGCTACGTCCTGTGATTAACCTTGAGCGTCTCCAAAAAGTCGAGAGTCGGAGGTTGAGGCAGAGGTGTTATCGAAACTGGTATTCAAAACGGTATCCGGCAGATATAAGATATACATTGTAGATTTAAGTCGCCACATTATTGACATTTTTTGGCAAAGTGGGTTGAAGTTGAAATGTTACACCGCTTGAGTTTCATGATTCGGCACTCCTGCTGAACCACCACCACTTCCAGGGAGCAAAAATAATTCAGATTCTAAGAAGATATTCACGCTGCTCATTCATTCGAATTCCCGTTTGCACAGCTGGACTACCCGGGTGTAACTTGTACGTAAGTAATACTTACGTAGTTGGCTTTACATGCGAGCATTAAGGAGTCAGGAAGCAGAGCCATGACCTTAAAGCTTAAGTTTTTGGTGCGTGCTACTGAAAAGATAGTTGGATTCGCTCACGAAATCATGGAAATATGACTCTAAAGGCATCATGATTGATAATATTTTCACTTTAGCAAGTAATAGGATGTATTGCAAGCATTAGCGAGAACCAAGCCAACACGCCACAGCTCACACGATCGATGAGTAATTCCTTCCGGCTGGTTTCTCAGAAATTCAACTGATATCATACCCACTGAATACTTTGTATCTCTGCATGTACAAATTCTAAAATTCTCCGAAAATCATCCTTTCCTGGCTTGGTTAGACTTCTGTACGAGCACACGCCATAAACACACCAAGCTCAAAATATTTCTGGATTTGATGCCCAGATTCCACTTTTCAAAACAACTCGCTTCTCTCTCGTCATTCCTTGTGGTTTACGTTTGAATCTGAATGTGAACCCTACAGCACAAGCCGTAATCGTGTCCTCGTAGAACATGGGTGTGATTGACGAGATGAGTTTTGGAACCAAGATGTTTTGAAGCTCTGCATACTGAAGTTTGAGGACAAAATTTATGACGGCGCCAATGAAAGGAGTCTCGACGTTTTAAAATAATCTTGCATATCATGAAAAATTTGTGAATGGTAAATTCTAAAAAGAAAAGCCTTGGAAACTTGCAAGCTTCAAAGCACTTGACTCTTCAGCAGGACTTTTGTAAAACGTCCTCATTCTCCTAGCTCGTTCGCAATCTTCTGGCGTGGTGGCGGAAGTCTCCCACTTTCATTCTTTTATTTACACACGATTTTGAAGGATCAAAAAAGTCGAGAAAAATCTAACCTCCAAAAAATCGGAGGAGCTCAGCTTGTGGCTTCTTTAGAACCTCGCACTAAAATTCTCAAAGTAACCCATTTCCTTTTCATATAATATTTGCATACTATAGTAGGCTCAGCCAAATCAGACTAGGCTACGCTTCGGTGAGACTGGAGTCCTATTTGCTCATACATTAGGCTGTGTGGAAGATTGATGCTAGATTCTAGCGGTAGTATAAGAGAACGCGCTAATACGATCGTTCGTCGTAGTCGTGACGAGTACTACGGGTCTGAGGGCTGTGCGTTACCGTTGGCTCTCGGCAATTCGGATCTTATAACGTATTAAGAGTTGCATTGTATAAAATTAAATACCAAATTTATGGATTCAATGAGTTAACTTTTAAAATAAGATTGAAATCTTTTATGGCCTATATTTTGAAGTAAAGTTTTAAGGTTTACCTTCACATTTTTATAAAAGTATGCTTACTGCGCTTGGCTAATAAATATGCAACCAAATTACCAAATATATGTGTTAACAGTATCGGTATCCGTATTACGGTTGTCCGACTCCAAACTAATCTGCCACAAGTTTGTTACATTCGGAGAATACACGCATTTTAAACTTAAATTCTAACTCTCCAGGCTTCGCTGGCCTTCTACCGCTTTCTACCAATTGCAATAGCCATGTCAACTTATACGTATAAGCTACAACTAAAGCATTCACTACGCGAGCCAAGCCTAACCGGCACTTTCTATTAGTCCTCTGAACTTTCTGTTTGCTAGGTGAGTGTGAGAGAAAAGGTTTGATAATAAGGTTGAAATCTGAAACCTCTTTAGCATTTTATTGATCTCGTGTTCAAACTAATCTGCCACAAGTTTGTTACATTCGGAGAATACACGCATTTTAAACTTAAATTCTAACTCTCCAGGCTTCGCTGGCCTTCTACCGCTTTCTACCAATTGCAATAGCCATGCCAACTTATACGTATAAGCTACAACGAAAGCATTTACTACGCGAGCCAAGCCAAACCGGCACTTTCTATTTGTCCTCTGAACTTTCTCTTTGCTAGGTGAGTGTGAGAGAAAAGGTTTGATAATAAGGTTGAAATCTGAAACCTCTTTAGCATTTTATTGATCTCGTGTCTTGTCGAGCTGAGGAGAATTCCGTGCTAAAATATTATATCCTTTGGCTCCTACTGCTCTCCTTTTTACCCTGGGCTTTCCATTATATTATGTAGGTTTTTATGTTTTCAGTCCCCGTGTCAGGCTTGATATGTATTACTTTCTTTTCTTTTGTCGCCAGCACTCCATTTCCCCGGCCTCCTCGCTCTTTATCCATTTTCCTCACTTTCCTTTCCCATTTGCTCCGCCGCCGCCAGACGGAAGGACGAACTATGTGCCTCTAGACTCCGATTCATTCGAACTAAACTTGTCTCATTCGGACGGGAGGGTGGGTTTGTGGAGAATAATAATATTGTGAGACTAGACCACTGGGACGAATTCCACATGTTTTCATGTTTGAATATGACCCATTGAGCTGCGAGGCGAAGAACAAAAGCAAAATGTTGTTTCTCATAAATGTTATGATTGTTCTTGGCGAGAAGCAATACTGGAATGAGCAGTGTCGTTACGATATAACAGTAAGAGAAGGGTCCTTGAAGTGACACAAGGCTTCGCGATTCGCGACGTGAATTCAGAATAAAATAAACTAGTATTCATATCAAAGAGCTTGCAATAATGCAACATGGAGTGGCCTACTTTATTCGATTGTCGTTGACTTGGAAGCTTAATATTTCAGCACTGAAAGGCGGATAATCTCATCTGGATCCTCACTCGAGAAAATGCTATTTCAGTGCTCTTCGAAAGGTTAGAGAATGCAATATTCTGCAGGCTGATATTGATTTGAAGGAAAATTTTCTTGATGAGTTTTATGGGAGTTACGAAAGAATAATAAATATGAATTCGCGAAATTGCTTTTTGAAGTGCTGGAACATTAATGCATGAGTTTTATCGGCTTGTTGATACCACTGCTCATGACAGTAAGGCAATAGAATACCCATATTATCAGTTATAATATTTTATTTTATTTTTTTTATTTTACAGTTTTGCCTTCGCGTCGTCTTCGTGAATAAAAATAAACAGTATTTAGTTAAAACGCCACCGTAACGTCAATGAAAGTTTTGACGCATATGGCATCCGGGAGTCTTTTTAAAAACCCGTTTAGAATTAGAAATAAAGTATACTATTTAGATAGGCAATCTGAAACGCAGTAAAATTTCTCCGTCGGAAAAACCACGAGCAAATACGGCTAAAACGTTAAAGTTATTATTTATTATGCAAAGCATAAGCTTGTATGCGTTTGAAAATCAACCTTGATTTGTGAATTGTGAAATCTACAATTTACGAAAGCATTTCTTATTCCATCTGGCGCAAGAAAACCGAGGTTTAGGGTATCAGGCTCTGATGTTCAGTATTCAGTTGTACAGGGGAGGCTGCTGGCGTAGTTTACACGCTTTCTCCTCTAGTCCGGTTCTAGTGCTGATCACAATGATATTAAACTACCTAGGTAGGTATGTACTTACAATATAAATGAATAACTAACTATGCTACGTAACTATGCTTTGACGAACCTATAAATTCGATGGAACGGAAACCTTAAAAACTCAAGCTCATCAATAGGTTTTCGTAAAGTGCTTTCTCCTTCAGATAAGACCTCAAAATACACAAAATTTACTCTGAAGCTTTTGTCCAATCTGAAGGTATGTAGGTATATCTGAGGATGATGAAGAACTTGTGTTTACAATTCACAACTAGTAAGCTTTACTTTTTGCCTTGGGGTGAATATGTTACGGTTTATCTGTATTTGCGGCTTAGGTATACCTGTGCTGGAATAAGTGTACCTGAGCCGTCTAGGTGTACTAACTAGGTGCCGTAACAGGTATACCAAAGCCGGAATAGGTGTACCAAAGCCGGTAAAAGTATATTTAGCTATTTGGGAGTGCACAACCAATGGCATGCAGTACATTGATGATTGATAAAATAGACGCGATATGAACCCTGAAGGAAAGGTTAACAATTTAGAATGACCAGGAGCCTTAAAATAGATTTATTGTCAATCCTCGTTTCATATTTTTAAAATCATCTACCATTTAATGTCATTGTGTTCAAATAAGCAATCATTTTCGGTTGGTAGTGTATTATCTACTATGGATAATTTTAAGGAGAGATTTCTAGAAAATAATCAAAATTTGCAAACCAATAAGGCTTCAAATTGTAAGCTACTTCTGACTCGAGTTGAAAAACAAGTGACAAGAGGATTCCTGCGGATTCTAACTTGCTGTAACTCACAAGCATATTTCTGAAAAGTTCTAAAACATTACGGTCAAACACGTAGACACTATGCGAAGAATTCCAACTGAAGCGAACAGGACCCTTGAGGCAACTCATCAGCAGCCCGTGTACTGGACAGTGTCATGGTCCCGATTCCAGACTTCTTTTTATTGTAATTGTGTTCTAAGTTTTATTCAAGTATTGTGGACGTAAGTGGATTGTTGTTTGAATTTTGGATTCATTTTTTAAATTGATTCGTGTACCTGGTTATTCAAAGAAATCTATTTATTAATTTGATTTTACTAACTGTGCAACCAGTCACTTGCATTTTATAGTAAACTGGACGCATTGATCAAATTTTTGGTGTCGATTAATGCTAAATATACTTTTGCCGGCTTTGCCTGGTCATTCTAAATTGTTAACTTTTCGTCCCAGGTTCATACCGTATCTATTTTATCAATCATCAATGTACTGGATGCCATTGGTTTTGCACTCCTAAATAGCTAAATATACTTTTACCGGCTTTGGTACACCTATTCCGGCTTTGGTATACCTGTTACGGCTTAGGTACACCTAAGCCAGCTTAAGTACACCTGGACTGCTCAGGT
>VNWX01002704.1:0-11532 GCA_009869905.1 Ceratophysella communis | reverse complement strand
AGCGTGGAATTACGGGGCCTGAAAATAAAATTCATTCCGGGCCCCAGGCACTTTTCGTTCGGTAAAAAAGTACAATTTTTATGAACCACAAATGCTCGGATTTTATTTCATCTTTCTATTCTATATTAGTTCTGAATTCTGAAGGCAACCGGTTCTGGTTCGTATTACGTATTGGTATTACCATTAATCACAGAAAGGAGGTTAAAATTTGATTGGACTGGACGCCTAAGACTTTGAATTATAGCGAATGTTTTGATTAGTTCGTTGAAATTTTTTTGAACCTTTTATCGGCACTAGCTTATAAATTCGTTCTGTTCTGAATATCCGCATCCGGTGAAGGGTAGCTCGTTTTAAACGTTCTAAACTTTAAGGATCCCGTTTCGGGAGGGGTCCAAAAATTTTATAAATCTAAGCTCTTTTGCGCCGTAGCCGCTAAAAAATTCACTTTTTTCTTTTTCAAAAATCAAAGTTTTATTAAAGCGAAATCGGCCAAAAATCCAGTTTCCGATGCTTATAAATGCCGCAGGCACTTCAATTTTTCTAATTTTACTCAGGAAAATTGAGCAGCTTCTTTGCAAAACCATTTAACCATGCACCTTCCGGCAGCTTGGGACCAGAAGGTCGAATTTACAATTTTGAGAGGTTACTTTCTGGCATTAAATTGTCAGTTTTGGAGATTTATTTGAAAGTAGCTTAGGAAGTCTGAAAGTAGCTTAGCAATTTTAAAATAATTGTACCATGTGCGCGGTACTGATACAGTTACAGTATGCGACCCAGGCTATATTTGGATCCCTATAACTTTTCATTAGGTTAGGTTAAAAAAGCCAGGTTAGGTTATAGGCTTTAAAACTAACCTAACCTGACTTTTATACTGAAAACTGAAGTTAATAACCCTTAAATCGATATTAGTTGTGTTAAAGCGTCTAATAATTTTATTAATTCAAAGCCCCTTTGTATTGCACGGTTAATTTCGTATCCAAATATACCGGGTTAAGTTTTTTCTTATAAACTCCGATTTCGGATTTCATGTAATTACTACTATGTTATGTACATGTGCCCGTACCCGTGTACCCAAGGACCTAATTTTTTGGTCTCGTTTGTGTCAATTGAGATTGAGATTGATGGATGCGTTCTCGTTTACCTTCATTGATTTCCTCTCTGTAGCGTTACACCTGCGCACAGCAAGCTTCAAAATATACAGCTCTTCTCAAGAGCTCCACCCACTCCGCTACGTAACGCTTCTGCTTACATGTGCCCGTACCCGTGTACCCAAGGACCTAATTTTTTGGTCTCGTTTGTGCCAATTGAGATTGAGATTGAGATTGAGATTGAGATGCGTTGTCGTTTACCTTCATTGATTTCCTCTGTCTGTAGCGTTACACCTGCGCACAGCAAGCTTCAAAATATACAGCTCTTCTCAAGAGCTCCACCCACTCCGCTACGTAACGCTTCTGCTGGTCCGAATCTGCAAGGTCTGAAGACTACATGCCGTATTTATGTGATGCTAACTGTGCATAGAGTAACAAGTGTGAAAATACGGGAAGTATGGTTCTGTCTAACTGTTGGGAGTGAGTGGGTCGAGTACCTAGCGCTCTGTGCTTTTGCGTGTGTGTGGCCTAAAAGCTAGGACATTCAAAATATACAGCTAAGCTCTTCTCAAGAGCTCCACCCACTCCGCTACGTAACGCTTCTGCTGGTCCGAATCTGCAAGGTCTGAAGACTACATGCCGTATTATGAGATGCTACCTGTGCATAGAGTAACAAATGTGAAAATATGGGAAGTATGGTTCTGTCGAACTGTTGGGAGTGAGTGGGTCGAGTAGATACCTAGCGCTCTGTGCTTTTGCGTGTGTGTGGCCTAAAAGCTAGGACACTGCTATGTGCATAGGAGTGAACTGAAGAAGGGGAAGAAGGTGCAACGGTACTGAGGACAAATCTCTTCTTCACTTTTCGTCTGTTTTCATCTGTAATAATTTCTGTTGAAGGTGAGGACGAGTCATCATGGTGGAACTACTGATCTTCAACTAATAAACGACTGCTCCAACGGAAAGCAGCCAGAGGTGGAGGAGAGGGTACTCAGTCGGGGCGAGGCGGTCGGAGGTCAGTTGGCGAACTGAAGAAAACAAACAGCGGCACACCCATAACCTCAACACAGCCAAAAGCCCACAGCCAACAGCACATGAAGTGAAAGCAGGGCCGGGCGAAGAGACTAGATAAGTACCAGAAAATACCCGTCACCCGTCGTATTCCTCATCATAAACAGTTGGCGTACATTCGAAAAGCAGAAGTTCAAAGTTAAAGCGATCCACGGCCGGAAGGTCACGTCTCAAACCTCAAAATGCTTGTTCAAGAACCTGTACAAGTGAGTATTCGTTGATCAGGGATCTTTATGTTATAATTCATAATTAAACGCATTATTTTGTATGTATTGATCATTGGTCATTTCAGAAACCCTGTACTTATTCATAATTATTAATCCAAAGCTCAAAGAATCCGGCTCATTGCATTTCATTG
The DNA here is from genome assembly GCA_009869905.1 of Ceratophysella communis. Classification (NCBI taxonomy): domain Eukaryota; kingdom Metazoa; phylum Arthropoda; class Collembola; order Poduromorpha; family Hypogastruridae; genus Ceratophysella; species Ceratophysella communis. The sequence continues at coordinate 9,018 of VNWX01002704.1, read as the reverse complement.
TGAAATTTCAGGCCGCCATTTGGCATTGTCTAAATCACTACGCATATTCTGATGCAATATTTCTTGCGGAAAGGCTTCATCTCGAAGGTGAGACTAATATCTTAATGATAACCGATCCTGAATCTTCTGAAATATATAGTTAAATTACTTTTTTATTCTGATTCCCAGTAAGCACTGAAGACAGCTTATTCTTATTGGCGACGTGTTACTACCGTGCTAATAAACGGAATCAATGTTACTCGCTTCTTCAAGAAAAGGAGTCAATAAATCATAGTTTAAACCCCAGATGTAGATTCCTGTTAGCCCAATGCTGCGTCGATTTGAAGAAGTAAGTCATTGATCTGTCTCATCCACCCACCATCGGTTACAAATATTTCATCGCAAATATAGTTTGTAATTTTCTAAAGTCCGATGCAGTGTTTGAACTGAGTTTGCTTAACCTTGTTATGATCTTGTCACCTTAGATTTTCTGAAGGTGAAGAAGTCCTACTGCGTAAATGTAAGCCCAGTCCAGACCCAATCGATGCTATCGTGGAGTGTTTCGGAGACTCTGCACCATTTGCTTGCAAATTGTTTGGTACTATTTGCTTTCCGACTGAGAGAAAAGATTTAGCCAAATCGGCGTACGGTCGAAGTTTGAAACTAAATCCTTTTCTATGGGACTCGTTCACCACCATGTGTCAGTTCGGAGAAAATCTTAATCCCGCTTCAGTATTTCAGGTAAGTACACTTAAGTGGTACTCATGCGTTAGTCTGATCCTAAAGCTTACAGTTCCTGGGAATAATTAGATAATGTGCCTTTGATTTATAGACTGAACACTTAGAAAGTTTTTCAATGTGTCATGGGACCCAGACTGTCGTGTCTCTAGTTGGGAATCAAAACCAAGAGCCAGTTGTGATGGGGGTTTGTAACATGAATTCTGTGGAAGTTCAGCCCCGCTTTGTCAAGTAATTAGATTAAACCTGCCTCTGTATTACAGAATACTGGCAATCTACAGGTTTTCAATTAAATATTCATGACCTTGTTTTGGTTTCATCCAGTGCACAGTGGTCGAGTTCTAAACCCAAAGGTGTCGGTAATGTGAAACCAGTTCCTGTAGTACCTTTACCAGAAGAATTGGGTGGTGTCCTTCACCCGTCGAATAAAAATAGGCCCGCAAAGTTCAGGAACTTGTTTACGAGTACACCCATTGGTGCTAATAGTGCTTCTGCGTAAGTGTGCACAGTACACAGTAATAAATGAGCCTTTCATATTTTTCCAACTTAAACCATTAAAGACCTAGACCATTAAAAATAAATATATCATGAATTTTGTAGGTTTGGATTTCTTCCTTTGGAAACTTCCACTGATCTCTCCGAATCAAAATTCGATACACCATACTATGTCTCCTTGCCCTTCGGCATTCATGATGATTTCTCCGTCTCCTCATGAGTCCTCTGAGCCGCGTCCGAAGAAGGTACGTGAAGGAAACATACCAAACGTTTTGAAGGCTTTGTGGGGCTTAAGATTTTCGTTTTATTTCAAATATACACAGTCAGTTTCGTGCTGGCCTTAGTATACTGACTGCCTTTGAGTCAGCAATTTGTTTTCTGTGGTGCTCAACCTAATTTCTATTTTTTCATTGGAGACGGTTTCGTGTTCCTAATTCTTCCTTGAAGCTCGATGATGCTGTTACTGTTGAAACTCAGACTCCTTCTCCTGTCCTATGTCCTTTCACTTTGGTGTACTTTACGCAGTCTAGAAACGTAAAATTCAATTAACAAAATATTGAGCACACTGACACACTAAGGTTTAGTGTAGTCACCTCCACGTCACAACTGTAATATAAATGCAGCAGCATTGCCACGTTATACTTTACACGTTACATGTCCATTCGAATTCCGATCTGAATAACGTGTTTCGAATTCCACTAAACGTTTGTGTGTTGGATGCTTTGCTTTTTGCTATTTATGCTAGATAGGATTGATGTAAATAAATCTAGAATGTGATCATTATAAAATAAACAACAGCCATGTTTACGTGTGCCACCCTCGTGGCAGCAGCAGCAACAGGCGGGGTCCGTCTTGACGACTCATTCGCCTTCCACCACCCAGACTCCACAACAGCAACCTCTGAACACACAAACTGCCAATGTGCGGAGAAGCTCACGCCTATTTTCAAATTCTAATGTCTCCGTGAAGGTACAATTATTTCTCAAGCATTTTGTGCATGTGAAAATTAGTAGCTTTTTTCTGGTCGTCATGATCTAACTCTAGTCCCGGTTGTTCTTTAGGAAAACAATAAAACTCCACCGACAAGAGGAGGGCGCATTACACCTTCCAAATCACCCAGTCGTAAGAACAAGCTTCGAAGCTCTAGAACATCAACTGTGACATCGAATAATAACTCCACGTACCAAGAGAACCAGAAGAATTCACAAATCCTGGATGGTGATGTTCCCGGAATTATAGATCAAGAGCTCGGTGCTGGAGACTACCGTTTCGTCACTCCTGTTGGCAATGAAAAGTCATTCTCTGTTTCTGTTGCCAATATGATGACCGGCACTCCTACCTGCAACTCCCCTATAATGGCACAAACCGCTCTTGCGCTACAAAAACAGTCTGCAGGTTGGTTTTAAAAACACCATTTGATTACATTTTCTTGGATTGGTTGAGTATTGCTCTAGTCAAGCCAACCTATTCCGGCTCGGGGTGCGCGACAGTCAATTCTGCTCTCACTGCTCTCTGGCATTTGCATGTTTCATGTATCTCACTGCACGCACGTAAGCAAGCAAGTCGGGTTTCGTCCGACCCCTCCACGGGGCTGTTTCTCCAGACCCCTCCGCTCAGGTTTGGTAGGCCCACCGGGCAACTACCTCAAGAGGCTTAAAAAGCCTTATTTATTGTTTTTTTTTTTTTTTATAATAAACAGAAGACACAACAATGCAGATTTAATTTATTCATAACTAGTACAAAAATTTTCTAAATAAAATAAAAAAAAGTCTTCTCGCTTCAGGCTGTTGAATCAGCTTCTTCTCCATCTTCAATGGGAGGAGCCTCGACATCCCCACGCCGACAGAATTTTTCTTAATTAAGTACTAATACTATACCCACCAATCTGTTGAGGCTCTGATTGCGTGGGTAAAAAGGTCTAAAATTATGTCAACTATGCATTGCAATTGCAGTAATTATACATTACTTAGTAATTATACATAAATGCAAACAATTAAACAAATTGCAAATATTGACTCTGCGAGAATCCCCAGCATCGTATTTGCATATTTCCATGCTACTAGCTTTTGGGAGTAACATCCAACAAAATGAGAAGCATTTAGATGACGGAGTGCAGCGAGAAACATGAAAATGCCAGAGAGCAGTGAGAAACATGCAAATGCCAGAGAGCAGTGAGAACAGAATTGACTGTCTCGCACCCCGAGCCGGAATAAGTCCCCGTGGCTATGATAATAGAGAACTTCAGTATTATTCGTTCTTCTGTTTCAGAGGGTCTGATGAGTTTATACCGTGAATTAGCAAAAGGATATCAGCATCTAACCAAATTCGAGTGCAAGGAATCTATTGAGTGCTTCCTTGCCTTGAGATCTCAACACGCGTCTTCAGGATGGGTTCTTTCTCAAATTGCTAAGGCATTCTTTGAAAAAGGAGATTATGAAGAAGCAATTAGGTAAGCTAACGTTTTGATAATTCATATTGAGCCTGAGACGCAATAATAAAAAATGTTCGTATCCAAACTTCGCCGGAATACTTCGAATAGTAACATTTTATTTTGCCCAGGTATTACGGAGTAATGAGAAAAGCTGAGCCTTTCCGTATTGAAGGACTGGAATGGTTAAGTACCGCCCTGTGGCATCTGCAGCAGGAAATTGAGCTGTCAGGCTTAGCGAATGACTTGATGCAGATCGACAGACAACATCCATCAACCTGGATTGCTGCCGGTAATTGTTTCAGTCTCCATAAGGAGCACGAAACCGCTATCAAGTTTTTCGAGCGAGCCATCCAGGTGAGTTGAATTTGAGTTTAAGATAACTCAGACTCAAAGTGCATCAACATTATTTCATTACCGACCGCTAATAACTATGGCTTGATTTTACTAAGGTGGATCCGTCATGCGCTTATGGGTATACCCTTTTGGGCCATGAGTATGTTGCTACTGAAGAGCTCGAGAAAGCTTTGAGATGTTTCCGAAATGCTGGAAGACTTGATCCGAGACACTACAACGCCTGGTATGGAATTGGCATGATATTCTACAAGCAGGAGAGATATCAGAAAGCTGAGGTTTACTACCGCAAAGCATTAGGAATTCATCCCAACAACTCCGTGCTTCTGTGTCATTTGGGAGTGGTAAGTGGAAGAGAAAGCGTGATTCATAATGCGAAGGAACGTGAATGTGTAACGTGAAAGTATAATAAGTACGCTGCTCTTATATTAGGTACAACACGCTTTGAATAGAACGGATAAGTCACTCGCGTCGTTCGGAAAAGCTCTGAAAGCCAATCCATTGGATCCGCTTTGCAAATTTCACCGAGCTTCTGTCCTGTTTGCCGTAAATCGTTTAGATGAAGCTCTGTCCGAGCTGGAAGAACTGAAACACATTGTCCCAAAAGAGTCTTTGGTTTATTTCCTAATTGCTAAGGTACGTACCACCTCGTTTACCAGCATTTCTCCTTAATTCTTCGGTATAGTTGCTGTGATTGTTTTAATATTCTGTTGATTTTGCACTTCTGTAGGTATTTTCTAAGAAGGGAGAGACGCACAAAGCCTTGCTTCACTTTTCATGGGCCACTGACCTTGACCCGAAAGGTGCAAACAATCAAATCAAAGAGTCAATCGAGCCAGTTCTCTCCAAGTCTCTGACCCCGATGGTGAACTTGCCTGAGACAGGGGACGCGAGTGAAGGTGCCAGTGATGAAGAGGCTAGTGAAGTCACGGTTCATGATGTGATGGACATGGACATCGTGCGGGTACCAGACTCGGATGGAGATGTGGACTCTCAGTCTGACGTGGATGTTGGAGATGCTTTCACCAGTAATTGAGCCTCTCTCTTGGAAGACTGACAACAGTCAAGGTTAACAATATTAAGGAAATGAACTGCTATCGCTTACTGTTACTACGAGAATACGAGATAGGATACTTGCTCTTTATTTTACTTCTATAATCTTGAATACTTGGAGTTGCTTCTACTATTGTATCGTTCTACGAAAAGCACTTCGTTTTCCTCCTCGCCCAGTAGACTTGCTTTTCATCCCGGCCGAACTTTGATCTGACTGAAAGCTTATGAATTATGCGGGACAGCTCCAGAATAGTCCTACATGTAATAATATACTTTAGTGAATCGTTAATTCCTTCGTCGCAACTATCGTAATAAGTACAGGCTTAGCCAATAATCAAGTAAATATCTAGGTAAACGCTAATGTAAGTACCACCCAAAGACTGTATCCGATATCCGACGAAATACTGAAGGGTCGTAAATCGTATATACCTAAACATAATAATTCACAGAGATGAATTTATAGCTTAAAAAATAAGTGTAGTGTAATTTACTTTACATTCTGTATTTAAATACTGTCCGTGATTAACTTTAATTGAATAACTTATAAGTATAGACCTGGGGTAGAAGTCGTAATCATATTAAAATATGGACATTACTATACTATAGATAGTACTCCCGTTATCCTCACACCTCTTGTTCTCTGTCCTGCCTAGATATCTAAAACTATCAAACTTATCACTACGTTTATGAGTCCTGTATAATTTAATTTAAGTAGATATACAGATAGATATGCTACATAAATACACAAGAGAACAATTGATTTAGGATTATTAAGGATTAACGAAGTGATTGAATAAAATATCTGTTCAGAATTCGAATTTAAAAGCTTGTTTTACACCAACACTTTGATTTTGCTATAGTTGCTTGACTTGAGGTTTGAATGCGTTTAAATGGATAAATAATTATTTTCGTTCAGTTTTGACGACATATCGTTTCTTAGTTCGCCATTGTTTTCGCTATGCGTCCGGTTTGCTTCGAAAAATATTTCGTTCGCCACAGGACAATGAAATGCTGCCCACTTGAATACGTGCATATTTGCAGAACAGAAAAAATCAATTTTATTTATCTTACTAATTCTTATTTAGCTTTGAATGTTGAACTCTAGAACTTACATTTAGACATACAAAGACAACACAAGGAAAACACTACTACGGACATAAAAATAATATAAAAGGCGAGCAGACTGTATCGGTTTATAACCTACAACCCTTTCTGCACAACCTCCTTTAAATGTTAAATGTAAATAATTAAATCCAAATAGATGCATTAGGCATTCATCTCAATTACATAATTCAACTTTAGTAACGAAAACTCGAAGTAACTAGTCTAAACACGAATATTAACGTGATTGATAATAATTAGTAATAAATTAGCTTGTACCAAAAGGGAGAACGAAGTCTCAAATAAGATCCACATATCAATTATTATTCCTAAATTACAGCTATCCTGATTTTTTAGGGTGTCAGACACCATATAGACATTTTATAATTTTTTAGGTATGACCAGCTGCAAAGAAGCAATACGTTTTATTTAGTTCCAACCGTCCGTCTCAACCTTGTCTCCGGCCAGGCCTGAGCCCGGACGAGAAGACGGAGTCCAGATCGAAGTAAACAAAGCCGAGAAATCGCTGAGGTCATTCGCGACGAGTTGAGTGGCTAGAGGAGAGCTGAGTTCAGAGGCAATGGATTCCATGGACAATTTATGGTTACAGTTCTGGGTCGGAGTTGAAGTCGGAGCAGCTACGCTGGTACCCTGGCTGTGCTCGATGGAATTCAAAATACTCTGAAGAGCGACATTTCGGCGACTTGGGGCTCGAATGACTGTAGTCCCGGACGGAACACGTGGAGCTTCCTTGAATTCTTTTGTCATGTAATTTCGTTCAAGGAATCCAAATCTCGGCTGAGCCAGAAATTCAACTCCCTTCAGAAGGCGGATAACACGTAAGGTAACGCCTCGGGGATCGTCTTCGTTCATGACAGACCTAGAAATCAAAATTCCAAATGTCAAGAACAAAAAAGCTTACCTAAGCTCGCGTGTAACACCAACATGACACAAGCTGGTGAAATGTTCAGTGTGCAGCTAAGAATTCAAATGGGTAACTTACACCAAATGCTCATAAGCCTTGGTTAGCGGAAGGAAACCGAGAAGTTTCTTTTCTTCGGATAATATCACATGATTTAGTTCATTTGCTGCAATGGTGAAGGCTTCTTCCAAAGAGATAAAGCGATTGATTAGTTCACAAAATGGCTTTGCATTGAAGCGTCCACGGAACGAATCCATCTCCAAAACTTGGGGATTGAGCCGAAGCCATTCCACTGAAAGCTTCACTAAAATATTCAAATCAGGGAATTGATAAGTTGTTACAGACACTAATAAGGGCAATTTAAATGCATATTTTCAAGTATTACAACTTACAAATGGGTAAATAAGGAGAAGCAATAATTTCTGTCGCATCTATCATGCCTGCAACAATTCCGTTCATCAGCGCAGCAATAATCTCCAAAGCATTGTATTCCCGGTTCGTGGACTCGATCCCAAGAAATCCTTTATCAGCCTCACGTTTCCAAGCATAGAGTGCAATCACAAGAATTCGGAAAATTTGAGAAAACGGAAGTGTCTTCTTGGGAATAAGAGTTTTGAGCAAAGTAGGATAAGAGTCTGTTTCCATTGTGATCGCATCCAAGTTTCCAACCCCAAGAAGAAAATCATAAACGAATTGCTCCTTTTCAGTGACAGGCTTCACTCTATGTAGAAACGAGAAATGAGCAGGGTAATTTAATTAGAGATTAAATATTCAGGAAACATGGAATTGGAACTAGGCCTTTTAAAAACTTACGCTTTGACTTTGTTTAGGAGATTATCCAAATTCCCTTGAGCCGGCAAAAAGGGATTAGAAACACTGACCGCACGAACATAATAATAAATTCCAGAAAGAAGGCTATCAAGTGACTTGCTATCGATGTGCAGCTGAACAAGGCCCATCTGGTTGTAGGGATGTCCGTTTGCTGGACTAACGGCTGCTGACTTCTCATACCTGCTCAAAATAAAATAAACAGCAAATTACTAATTGTGAGTCATTAAATATTCACAAAAGCTTCACCTCTCGTACTTACATTCTCAAAGCTTCAATAAAACTGGCTCGGTAGCGAAGCAAGTCACCGACATGCACCATTGAATTTTGTATGACATAGTAAACACTGACTTTGGAAGGAATACATTTCCAAATAGGCTTCATTTTGTTACCAGTGCAGTACATACCCCTGACCGAGTTCCTGCAACACAGTCAAAAACATTACACTTTTGCCTAAACTTGTATGATTGTCATTGATTAGCATAAGAACTGTTGACTAACTTAATGAAAGGAACGTCAAAGTGAATTCCAATGTCCTGAATGAATCCCAAGTAAAAGCCCACTCCAGCTTCAATCAACCAGTGAAAAAGAGCCTTATCACTCTTCATGAAATGAGTCAATGGAGTTTTGAATCCATCATTCCACAAGAAATTCTCCAATTGTCGTGTAACTCCAGCGTCCAAGTCACTCATCATCAACTTCTTGTATAAAGCCTGAAATAGTAAACAAATGTTCTAGAAATAACTGAATAGAGGAGAGACCTCTGGCTATCACTTTCATGAATGCATAATTAAAAGTTTTAAATACGCACCTGCAGCTCAGTCGATATAACCAGGACTACTTCCTTGGATAACTTCAACGTTGGGTCATTCAGCTTGGACCTAAGCTTCTCAATATTACTGCAAAATGCAAAACGAGATTATAATTGCATATGCTTACTCGTTTCCCCAAATCCAAATCTTTTGAAAGCTCTATTACGATGCGACAAAGGCTTTATTCGTATGTTACTTACTCATTTAGTTGTGTCATTGCGAGTGTGCCTAGGGTTCCCGTAGCCGGAGACGGTAGTTGTTGTCCTTGGGAGGATGCCATAATAATATGAGGCCCTGCCACACGTCAC
>VNWX01002703.1:0-11535 GCA_009869905.1 Ceratophysella communis | reverse complement strand
CACCGCTACAACGATTGGGGGAGTAAGCTGTTCGGAAAACCTGGTGGAAATTGGATATTGGGCCGCTGATTCAAGAATATATTTAGTTGAATTGCAAAATCCACGTTTGAGCTTTCTTTACAAAAATCTGTTTGAGCCTACAGTATAGAAAGTAAAAACTACGTGCACTTGAATCGATGAGTTGAGTAAATGTTTTTAGGATTTATTTGTAATTTTTTTTTATTTGACGCGAAACGGCAGGACAAACGTGTACTGATTAGAAACGATCGATTTGAAACCGATAAATCCTTTAGCACATATGATTTAGATATTCTAAACTTCTGCTACGTCATGCATAAATATATGAGCTTATTTTAATCACTAGATCCGTTTTCCATGTACTAGCTTCATTTTGTTGTTAGTTTTCTATGTTGAAACAGTCCATAATGCAGTATTTTGTTTGTATTTCTTCTGCAACGTTCAACAATGCACTGGTGCACGCAAATCTACAAAATTAATTCATTAAACTTAACTAGGGCTTATTTTATTATACACACCTATTCCCTATTTAAGTTTTAGCGTGTATTACTTGGTGTGAGCGCATGACTAAAGGCAAAGAAGAATTGCGTAATCATACTTTCAGTTTCAGTTTTACCAGTATACCTTTAAATCGGCCATCAATTCACACTAGCGATTTCTATCCTAATTTTTCATTTTAAGGAATGATGTTCAGAGCATTAAATTTAGCTATTTGTAGACATCTACTTATTCAACATCATGTCAAATACGCTTTCCAGTACCAAAAATTCAGTATAAAAACACTAATTTGGTTATTTGGTTCAACTGAACTATGTATTTGAGGCGAAATTTCCAAGTACCCGTTACCTGCAGTGCAGAAGTTGCTCTGTATTTGTAATTTAGTAGATATACATATTTCAACCCTCACTGCGTCGCGTCGTAAAACGCTTCTGCTAATAAAAGCTTTTAGCCAAACAACAAAGTAATTAATAACTATTCCTTGCTTTTAGCATATAAATAGTCTATCATGGTCCAGGTAACAGGTGAATAATCTATTGCTGGTACCTATGTCATACTAAAATGTGTGAGCTGAACCCATGTAACGCAATTAACACAAACATTAAATATTGAAGAGCTACCCGTGTCCAGGCTTTGTGAAGGCTGAATTTGAAATGAAATATGCATACTTAAGTAAGTCTTCTGCGAATTTAACGCGATCATGTAAAGGAAACCTACAATGCATTGGAAAAGCGATTCTGAGAATACAAAGACGTAATAATAATCATTGGTCATGGTCAACGGTCATATACATGCGAATGGAATCCAACTTGCCAAAGTCTAGCTCAAGAAACCCGGGATTGAATGGAAGAATATATAACTTGTGCAGTCTTTTACAATCAGTAGCAGAATCGTTCAAGGTGTCCCAGTCCCAGCGGCTTGTTTGGTCAGACTAGAGTTGCCTTTATTATTTGCCCAATTTTTAAGACAACATTGAAAATTTCTTGCACACAATGAAGACATTGTTTGCCGTAAGTGAAAAATACGGGTGTTGATTCTGCTTTTTAGCTCAAACGTTTTTTGTGTGATAGTCCCTGGATTTACTGATATTATAAAACAGAATTTATTCCAGGATCTGAATTCCTCAAAGACCCCATTTATACGAAACAATGAAATTCAATGCATCGTTTTTTTTAACAATTACAGATTTCTTTACTAGTGTTTGGCGTCCTGGTTTACTCCGGGCTTCCTAACTGCGGAAGCGGTTCCAGCTCCAAACCCACAGTTTGTGTTAGCACTGGGTGGAAGCCCGTATGGGTATGGCGGCTACGGAGGCCGAGGAGGCTGGGGTCGTTGGCCAGGTCGTTATGGTGGAGGCTACGGCGGGTACGGAGGTTACGGCGGATACGGAGGCTATGGCGGATATGGCGGCTACGGTGGATATGGCGGTCGATGGGGAAAGTAAATAGAGCGCAATTCTACAAGAAGCGTCCTCAACTGTGTTTAAGTTTAAGTCATTTAAAAAATAAAAAGCTTTACCTAAGCTTCGTTTTTGTAATAAAATAATAAATTTTTGAAAAATACATCCTTGGGAAAAAATTCGAATCAAAAAAATAATTTTCATGCTATTCGTTTCTTAAATATAATATCATAAATAATTTTCAAGCACTGACTAAAACAATAAATATTTTAAACATAGAATTCCGACTTACGATTTAAATTTCAACTATACAGGAAGACACACCAAATTACCTAGTAATAACTAGGTAAATACATTTTCCCCTTCCCAAGTCGCATGTTGCATTTAATTTTAGTGAAGCCTGATACCCAACCCAACAAGTCTCCAAGAGAGATCAGGAAAATCATAGCATCGCTGGTCTGCGATGCAAAACAAATACAATAGGTGTGAAGATGGCTATACTGCCATTGTTTAACACGTCATGTTAATAGTCTTGTAAAATCTGGGTTACAATACTGTATCAAAAACAAATGCCGGTTTCTTCGAATTTCACTTCCCATTTCTATTATTGTTTCCAACGAAAATGGATGAGAAGAGATTCTTTCTCTCAAAACATTAATTGTCTTTAAATTCTAAAGATTGAACTTAAAATGACAATAATACAAACACCAAGGCAGCAGGACATGTGCCCTTTGTTTTATATATATTTAACAGAACTAATTACGGGCGTAGCATTTCTGTACACGGCTGGTACCAAAACACTTGAAAGCATGTATTTTTCTAAATCAAAGTTTATATTAAACCCAAAGAAATAGAAAGTGTAGACTCAGTTATTTCCTTTTAGCAACACATTTTAGTATCTTGTGTGGATTTTCAGTAATTCTCAAAATGTCTGTTTACAATACCGTAAGTTAGAATTATTTCATATAGATTAATTAAAATTAGAACTCGTAATTTTAACAAATTTATTTACTATTTCTGATAAATTACCCAATCAGATATTAGTCACTTTCGTCGTGATATCCTGTCTTCAGACTTGCTTCGCGGCAAAACTAGTCAATGAAAACGATACCAAAATTGAAGAAGATACAATAGTAAAAGCAAAAAGCAAGCGGAACTATGATATACACCGGCAAGGTCAAGTACAAGCACCAAGACACCATCGATTTAACCTACCACCCGTAAATGGATTCGAAGATGGACCCATTTTCGGTCAAAGTCAAAACCGTCCATTTACCAGAGGAAGTCATGGCGAAGAAGGTTCTTCTGAAGATCCATACCACGGAATTCCGCAATATAGAAGCCCTGGACCGGAACGCGAAATTGAATATTCTCCATACGGCCCACCGCAGGGTGAAACAGAGTACACGGGAAATCCCGGTAAGCAAATGGTGTTCAGGTTAATACGACTTTCTCCAGTCAAAATTTTAGCAGAAATAAATTTAATCATTATTATTTTATTCCATTCCCAGAACAAATTAAACAGCACGAAGCGGATATAATGAGTACCCAGGACACTGTGAGCCTATACTACGATGATTTAATGCGGCTACAAAGTCTGATGTCTAACATGATATCAGATCCTTATTCTGAGCCAGCAGAAGAACCTGATTTCGATCCAGATTACTAGTTGGTTGTATTTAAAGGTGAAATATTGATGTCCCTCCTGCTTACCGTAGCGGCAGGGATATCATTTTTCTTTTATTGTAACAGTAACATTAAATTGTACTTCATGCCACATAGTCCAACGTATAGCAATAGTAGCAAAGAAAATAAATGCACGCCACTGCGAATTTGGAGTTAAATAAATTAATGAAAATACCTCAATTGATATTTTAACTTTTTTTTTTTTAAAAAAATCTGAGTATCGGGAATGGTAATGGTAGTGAAAACTAGAGTTTAAAAATGTTCTCGATGTGCGACATGGTGCCTACTTTTTGATGCGGTGCATATTATCGATATAATTTGTATACAGGCCCCAACAGCACAAATACCATAATTTTGCCTATCTCATTCTACCTCTTCCATATTAAAAATCACCAAAAGACAACACTTTTTTGGTCACGTGGTAAGTACACGTTAATTTAAGTAAAAATTATACCAAAACTAGAATATTCTTCTTAAAACAAATAAATATTTTAAAATTAAGTTACCTACACTGAGACAGTATCGGCAAGACTTTGTAATTCGTTCATCACAGCATCGTGAAACAAATCCTTATTCCTTGTGAATTCACTGGATTGAATAAAATTAGTTTGAATTTTCAAGTATCCTCCGAAGGTTAGACAGGTGATCACAAAAACTGAAATTGTATTCGACAATCAGTAAGATGCATTTTGTTGACAAGTTATTTACTTTACTTTCTCTAAATAAAAGCTTACTTACAGGCTTGGCCGAAATGAAGTCCAGATGCAAAAGACCCGTCTAGAACGTCATGCCCGTCATACGACAATTTCCGAAAAGGGATCATGAAGTTGCTTATTATCCCAGTCTGGCGAGCCGACTGCATTGCTTTACGAAACAATGCTGTTGGGAATAAGCCGGTGATCAGAGACATGTAGTAGAATTGACTCGGTAATCTTGAGACCTGCTTCATATTGATTAGTTGAGCTTCAATGTGCTTAAGGCGAGAATCAACATCCGGGATGCCTATTGGCATGCTGACTAGTCCATACTTCCTGTATATTTTAGTACAAAGAATTTTAAAAACGAGCATCATGGCATTTAGGGAAATTGACAGCATCGGTATACTTATTAAATTAAAGCTGTATTATTACATCACATTTCTAAGCTTATCACGATGCCCATGCATTCGTATTGGAACAATGCTGTGAACAGAATGCGGAATTTCAACTTGATTCTCTAACAGCATTTTGCGTAATCCACCCGTATATGCTGTAATTAGAACAGCTAGAGAAAAATAAATCGTGTTTGAACTGCTATCATGGAATTATATAGTATTTGATTAAATAATCAGGTACCTTCAAAGCTTGCATTGAGCTTATTTTTCAAATCCTTAATTTAAGAAACCGGTAATGAATCACTGTATCGAACATACACTGAGTCTAAATCGGAATTCTTCGGCATTTTCAAAAAGTTCTTGTCACTCGCTTCATGCATTGCCAGCATAATTTGGTATGGTGCCAGCGCTATACTAAGGGATGTATCAATGTATTTTAAAATCCGGCTTTTCCAATTTTCGGTAAACTGCAAATCTTTTATTGGCACACTTGCTGCACTGGATATCAATTCCATTATAGTGTGCCCATCGCCCATCTGCCAGAAAATGACTGAAATGTAGCATTAAAATACACTTTCTATGATCGGAATCCGTATTCCTCGTTTTGTACTCTTGAATTAAAAATGCTTTCCAAGGGCTTCTGCCTTCATCAAAGCGTGTTCTGCACAGTTTTGCCGAAATTCTGTTTAATCCATCTTCATCCAAAATATCAGAGTTTTCATAACCCGAAAACAAATACTTGTCTTTGTTAAAATCTTTATCCCATTCCCAGAATGGATACCCATAGTAGAAGCGGAGCGTTTGTTGAAGTTCCGGATATTTCAACTTATGATTTTCGTCTTTTTCCATCACTTTTTTCAGGATGTCGGATTTGAATTTATTGAATTCAATTTGTCCTTTGAAAACTACAGGTACGACGAGAGAAGTAATCGATCTCTTATTTGGATTTGGTGTGTCAGTTGCAAAAATTGTACTTCAAATTGTCAAAATTCTTCCTAAATCTTTCCTGAAGAGTTTTACATAAATTTCAAGAAGACTACGGAAACCGTAGACTAGTAGCACTATCAGAGTCGTTACTGGTACGGTTATAAAAAATAAAACAGAAAATAAAATAGCAATAAGGTGTTTTAAAATTAGCTGTGTGTTAGTTTTTTCAAGTTTTAGCTTCATTTTTAAATTTAAAAAAACTTAGATTGATTTAAGAAATCGTGTTAATTATTCTTTGGCACTCTAACCCTATTTGATGACTATTCCCATACAATTCTAATTATATGCGCTTGTGATTTGAGAATCACGCAGTTTTTGGCTATGTGGCTTGTGTCCATACATTCAATACCTATAGCATTAGTCTCACCGGACTTGTTCCACGGCATCTGATATATGGTGCCTATTTATTGCCTGAGCTGGACAGACTTAAGATTAGTACCGACTGTGACCAGTGCGGCATACCGAGATATAGAAATTTAACATTGAATTCCGAACAATGGCTAATAGGGTTGGGAATTTAAATTATATGACTTGCATGATAGTGGAGAATAAAACTGGTTTATGGAATTAGTGCCTAAAACGAGATAGTTGAGATTTGATGGTAAGCCTGTCCAGCGAGTTGCCATTGTCATGGAGTAGAGAATAGTTGGTATAAAAAAATGACCTTAACTTCTCTTCGGATCATAAAATGATAATCAAATCATCGCCTCGCACACCCAAAGGCAACCGCGTGTACCTGTATTACAAAGGTATTCTACTTTGTGAACTCTCATGCTAATGAATAGAAAATAAATAATAACAACTTTTAGTTCATGCCGACGCAAGGTGAATCTCTTAAGAATTTAGTTGAATTGAAATAATTGGTCCAGAAGCTAAGCAGGCTAATTAATCATAAGTAATAATCATAATAAGTCAAGTATTTACAAACGCAATATGGTTCAAATACGATGAAATGTTGTATAAAACCCCAATACTTAAGACTAGCTCCAAAAAGAATTTGTTAGGTTCATTATTTACGCTACGAATAATTGCCATTATAATATTAATCACATGTTATATGAACTTATAAATTAGCCTAAAAAAGCTAGCTCCAGCTCTAATCTATAGTCACCTCACGAAGTCCAAATATATAGTGGCATTCAGTATTAAAATACATAACAGCCACGACTGACCATTGTGGAGATGTGTATATTTATTCACGAGTTTAAAATCCTACTGCATTAAAATACTTTGTACAAGTTACAAACATGTAACTCACTGTGGACAAAAATGCATTGTATTGTGTGCTCTAATTTTTACCATTTTTACAACTTCTTAACGGCTACTCCTTAATTGGAAAGGTATAAACTCTGGTTAAATAATATATTAGATACAACAAACCAGCTACAATCAAAATCGAAACAGAAGCCCAACTACCTTTATTAATAAGAGACATGGTTTTGGTTTTCCTGCGAACAATGGGAATTGTAGACTCATCTTGTTTCAACAAAAAATCCCGCAAGCCTGCACAATAATCTTCAAAATAATTTTTCCAGTCAAGATCTTTAATTTCAAAGTTGAATATGGCCTGATCTTGCGCTGACATTTGACTAAATAACTTCTGTGTATTTGTTGTTTCAAAGGTCCAGTCGTTTGTTGAAAACCATTTGAGGGAATTTTGAAACTTCTTAACCTGGTGATATATTTCCAGTCCGCGACCTTTTTTACTGGTAAAACTTGCACAAGTGTCCATAACTACGGCAGGAATCCAGTGATAAAACAAATTTATACATCCAATTCGAAGCTCCATTAGATCGGAATGCCAAGTGTGGTGGAAGTACAGCACCTTCGAATGGAATTTCCACAAGGTATTTGTTGCATATTATTCTCATAGTTTCCCAAAACAGAGGATTCTCAATGGAGCTGCAAGAATTGTAAACTTCAAGCTTCGATTTTGAGGATGATTCTGCGGTTTTCCATGAAGCAGCTAGAATGAGATTCACAACCAGGTCAACTGGCACCACATCAAGATGTTTGTCCATATCGACTCTAATTGATCGAATGTTGCTGCTTCCCCAAAGCGAGATTAATGTTGATAAGTTGCCGAAACTGTCGATCCATCCAGGCGTTGGGTCTCTCCAGGTAGGCCCTACTGTCGTTGATCGCACGATACAAATAGGTAGCTCGCCGGAGTGCGCTTCCAGGAACGTTTCTGCCATTGCCTTGGAATACAAGTACATGTTTGGTTTCCTGCCCAAAATTTCTTCCGTACCATATTCGGAAATTCTGTTCTCCATTGCTTTGACTCCCTGAACAGGATAGATTATCTCATCGATAGTGGATTGATCACAATTTGCGAACATCGTTGAAACGTATACTAGTGCTACGAGATTCCTGATCTTCCGACAGAGCTCCACAATTCGCTTGTGTTCCGTTCACATTGACTTCAAAGGCTGTGTTCAAATTTTCATTATATCCCGTCGCAGCAGCAGCATGGATTACTAGCGAGACTTCTTCACAAAGTTTCTGTTGATTTTCTACCGTAAGTCCTAAATTAGGCAGTTCAAGATCTCCTTCAATAGCCACCACTTTTGAAAATTTCTGCGGATTTACTTCCTTGAATAAAAATGTCTCCATTATTTCGGTTTTTCTAAAATTTGCATCTTTTTCACCTTTCGGTCGGACCAGAATATACACAGTTTCCATCTTCCGAACAGTCTCGGAGTATTTTTTCAATGATCACTTTCCCGATGAATCCGGTGGCACCCGTAATTAAAACCGAACGATATTTAAAGAATTTTCCAATAGCCGACATACTTGTAATGCTAGGTGGTGCAGTGGAAGCTGCTTCAACATTCGCCATTTTAAAAATTTATTAAATGGCGGATTTAACCAGGTCTAACTCTGGAGGCTGTTTTACCTCATACAACTTCGTCAAATATTTTGCGTCGAACTGCCAAAATGATATTCAGGTTTGTAATAATCTTTAGCATAGCTTTTGCTCATCCAATAAATCACTTGGAGTTTCATTTACAATAAGTAAAAATACGTTTCCGCAAATAGAAAACCTGAATTCCTTCAAGATAGGCAATTTCTTGGTTGGCCTTAAACGTCAAAGTGGTTTTCATGCTTTAAAGCAAGGAAGAGACACGACCTTGGAAGTTTTGACGCAATTTAGTCAAATCTATTGTAATTTCGTGATTAAATTTTATTAACATGCTCATCCGCTTCTGCTCATCTTAATTAGTAGGAATCTCAGGTAGTTGCATGACTAGGTAAATGTAATATGTACTTACATATAGAAACAGAAAAAACAAGTTAGCTTGGTAAGTGGTGTCTGAAAGGTTGAAGTTTTTATCTTTTTTGTTCATTTTAAGAGATGCATGGACGCTGTATGATTCTATAATGTCAAATACATTAACAAGCAATGCTACGAGATGTTTTTTCGAAACATTAAATTGTGCATTTAATCATGAAAATAATTACTTTTAATTTTCCAAACAAGCATATATATTACTGCTATAATAATCTGGAAACCATGCACTTGACTCTAAAAATCTAAAACTGCACATTTTAATGTAGTGTGTAGTGTAATATGTGAGAAGCATTTTCAAATTTGTGTAATTTAAGCACTACAAAATATTCTAAAGATGTAAAGTACACATGCGGTAATATACTAGGATATCTAGTCTAAAAAGAAAAATAAGTTTGAGGAAAATAGTCTGAAATATAAGCATTGAATTTTTCAGCAAAAACTTGCACAGGAATAGACAGCTAAACATTAGGCTTACTGAAAAAACGTGTTAGAATGAATACAAAGTACAAGACACCACATAAAATTAAAATTAACATGATGACTTGACAGCACTGCTTAATGATAAATGTTGTCCTCGTCTTCCTGCGAACCACGGGTATGGTAGATGGGTCTTGCTTCAGCAGATACTGGCGCACACCAGCACAGTAGTCTTCAAAATAGTTTCTCCAGTCTAAATCTTTAATTTGGAAATTGAACTTACTCCGATCCGCCTCGGACATTAGATTGTGCAATTCTACTGAATTATTTGTGACAAAGTTCCATTCGTTTGTAGAAATCCATGTGGAAACTTTTTGAAA
Organism: Ceratophysella communis; assembly: GCA_009869905.1. Taxonomy (NCBI): domain Eukaryota; kingdom Metazoa; phylum Arthropoda; class Collembola; order Poduromorpha; family Hypogastruridae; genus Ceratophysella; species Ceratophysella communis. Next base: position 1,762 of record VNWX01002703.1, on the reverse strand, counting down.
TTGCTTAACTTGCTGATATGACTTGAGTCCACGACGCTTCTGACAGGTAACGAGTGCACCAAAATCCATGATACTACCAGGAATTAAATGGAAGAAGAAGACAGCGATCCAGTTTGTAAATGAGTTTGATTGGAATACCATATGTGGATAAAGAACAGCTCCGTTGAACGGTATTTTAAATAGAATTTTATTACAGAGTCGTTCCATGGTTCCCCAAAGCAGTGGTTTCGAGTTTCCCGTACAGCAATTGTAAACTCGGAGCTTTGATTTTCCATGAAATTCAGCAGTGCACCATGTCGCTGCTAAAATATGGTTTACGAGTAGGTCCACTGGAATAAGATCGACGTGTTTCTTGACGGATATTATTGCTGAGCGACAGATGCCTGATCCCCAGATAGCGATTAGTGTGGATACACCTCCGAAGCTATCAATCCATCCAGGAAGTGGATCCCTCCAACTTGCAGTCACAACGGATGGGCGAACAATGCAAATTGGCAATTCTGAGGATACAGTTTCAAGATAGCATTCGGTCAAAGCCTTCGTGAAAGTATACGTATTCGGTCTTTTTCCAAGCAGCTCTTTCGTCCGACTTTCAGCTGTGGCGTCGTCCATATTTTCGATTTCCTCAGCCTTTACAGGCATTGAATACACGATCTCCTCAACAGTTGATCGATTGCAATTCGCATAGGCAGTTGACACGTAGACCAAAACTGCCAAGTTTTTAATTCTTCGACAAAGATCAACAACTCGTTTGGTTCCATTCAGATTGAGATCAAAAGATATTTTCAGTTTCTCAGTAAATTTGACCGTAGCTGCGGAATGGATAACAATCGAAACATTATCACATAACTTTTGTTGATTTTCCACAGAGAGTCCCAATTCGGGTAATCCAATGTCCCCTTCAACAGGTACAACTTTCTGGAGCATTTTTGGATTTATTTTTTTGAACAGGGGTTTTGAAAGCATTTCAGTGGTTCGCAAGTTGATATCTTTCCCGCGTTTTGGTCTGATTAAAATAAATATCGTTTCCACATCTGGACAATCCCGTAAAAGTTTTTCTAGAAGCACTTTACCAACGAATCCAGTAGCACCGGTAACCAGAATCGCTCGAGTTTCAAAGAATTTTTGAATAGCAGATGTATTCTTTGATTCAGAGTTCTCGAATTTATCAATGAGTTCCATTATAGATGCAAAAAATAATACTTAAAAACCACGAATTATTTTTAATAACTATCTTTCGCTGCTGATGACAAGTTTGAAAGCAAGACCCTCTGCCTGAATAATTTTGGCTTTGTCTTCGCTTAAACAAGCCTGAATTACGGTTAGAATTTAGTGCATTACATTTGCAATGCTAGGTGAGTGTAGCAAATGGCACTTGTAAAGTTTCTTATGGAGACCGACGTCACACAAATTATCATACGTTTAGGTGGAGCATAGACCGGACCAATTACTTAACCCACTCTTTCATGTACAGGGTGACACGAAATGGTTTTCTCCCCCCCTAGCATATACTTCCAGTTATCGCGCACATGCATGCAATATACCAAATTTAAGCTGACCTCATTGCCGATCTAATGGTATCATTTTTATCGGTACTGGGTAAAAAATAACTGCTACAGAGCGCAAAATGTGAATAACAAGGTAAAATAGTACTTTTCGCTGCAAGATGGAGTTATTTAATACCCAAACTGTTTTTAAATTACGTCAAACATTCCCTGAGACACTCCTCGACTAATATTGCCCATTTTCTTATCGTTTCATC
>VNWX01002702.1:0-11537 GCA_009869905.1 Ceratophysella communis | reverse complement strand
AAACTAAACCTGGGAAACTAATTACTAATTCCACTTTCAAAACAACGACACGCCTCGTGTTTACAAGAAGCGGTTCTAAGGAAAAGACACGCTTTTCTTTTCAAACGAATTGCCCGTTCTCTGGGGTGCTTTCAAAGCCTATAATCTCCATAATTATCATTACACCAATTACGCCACTCAAAAGTTCTACGTTATTTGCGTCCACTCAAGTTAGCTTTTTTAATTTTTCAAATTTGAAAATAAATTCGAAATCTGAATATACGAATTCCGGCGATATAACGAAAACTTGAAAAAATTCCCGAACTAATTCCGAGCAAAAAACCTAGCACTAATTGGAATTTTGACTATAGTATCCAAATTTGCGTATAGTAGACCATGGGTGGAACTTTTTTATCCGAATTATCCGTGACGAGTAAGGAATACCCAATTGGCAATGACGAAATACCTGCGGTTTGTTCACTAGACACCTTAAAAGTTATACTGCTGAGCAGATGGAAGAAGCCATGCCGAAAGCTCTTAAAGCCTTTTTAATGAGAATGTACAGGGCTTTAGCAAATTAGTTACTAAAAAAGCCGAGTGCCAGGCTGGAGTCAGTATGCAAATTAATGGAAATAGGGAGACGGGCGCAAATGTTCCATGTGCAGCTCAATGGAAAGGAGACCTGTTGACGCTTCAAGGGTTTCTCATTCGGACGAATAGGGCTTGAGAGAGAATTCTATGAGCATGACTCTCTTGCTCTTGGTTTTGTATTCGTCCGGGTGATTAGTTTTAAATTACTTCATTGTCGTGTCGTCCTCAATCTCATTAGACAGTTAGGACCTGATCTTCAACGCGGAAGGGTGTTCCTGAATATCTCACCAGCAGATCAAAGGCTCAAAATAGACAAAATCCTTACCGCAACGTAGATTAAGATCCATTCACAGAGTGCGCTCGACAGGTGCGTCAGCTCTGATTATTTAAGGTATAATTCATGTCATCAGATTATCTGCGTTATAGGTAGATTAAGATCCATTCACAGAGTGCGCTCGACAGGTGCGTCAGCTCTGATTATTTAAGGTATAATTCATGTGGGTGTGTACCATGACCGCCACAAAACCATGAGCGCCACGCTACCATAACCGCCACACTACCATGACCGCCACGACCATAAGCGCCACAACCAGGACCGCCACGCTACTGTTACCGCCACAGTACCATGACCGCCACAGTCTATAATCTAGTTCCAATGTGTAATAATTGTTTTGCTTATGGGTACCTGATTAAAACTAACCTAACCTAACTGAAATAAATGTCACAGTCAAACAAACAATGAGCAACCAATGCAAATCAGTACCCGGCGTTAGAACTAACCTAACCTAACTTAAATTAACATCAGAATCAAATAATAAATCAGTAGCTAATGTAAATCGGTAGCACTGGGTAAGAAAAACCAGCGATTACGGGTTGTGGCGGTCATGGTACTGTGGCGGTTATGGTAGCGTGGCGGTTATGGTTGTGGCGCTTATGGTCGTGGCGCTTCATGGTAGTGTGGCGGTCATGGTAGTGTGGCGCTCATGGTTTTGTGGCGGTCATAGTCCCTACCCTAGGACAGGGCTTGAAATTTGATTCAAAAAGTCTAACACGAAATTTGCGTGGCTTCGTAAAGAAGTGTGCTAAATGTTCACCTATCGAACAAATAACCGTATATCTTTGCTTGCAAATTCACGCTGTAATTAAAATTCAATAAACGCTGCAGACAGAAAATGGCAAACTGAACATTTGTTCTTCTACGGCCCTTTAATTGTTCCGTGTACGTTCAAATTCATTAACGCCCATGTTGTGAAAGTTTTGACCAGCTTCAGCCGATGGACAAAGGCACAAGCTCAATTACTGTTTTTGTCAGTTAGCCAGCCTAGCCGTGAGGAAATAATTGATGAAGTAGGTTTCGAGCAGTAATTGTGTAAAACAAGAGCTCTTGCGGACTTTGATAGTCCATAAAGATGTTTTTGTTTATTCACTTCCATCATTATATACCTATGCTTGGTTTACCGGTTAATACCAAATAGGTATAATAACGTCACAGAATTCTACCAAAGTATAGCAATTTACTAGCACTGAAAGCCAATATTAACTTTCCCCTGACGAAGAATATTAAAATGGGTTGATTGAAGCAGTCATAATTAATAATTACAGGGTATGAATGATTCTAAAACGAAAGAAGCTAGGTTTATAGGTACTAATGCTTGTATCTAGGTGCAGAATTGCTCATATCTGTTGTTGGTAAATGAGATATTTCCTAAGACTTTGCCCAAGGTAAAGGAAAGCACGGTCGCCCTATTTTCACCTTTGAATATTTCATGACTTATGGCAAGGATAAAGTATTAATGGAACGGCGAGCTCTTATTTTGCAAACCAAGTCGATACCTATACGCATAGCCAGCTTGCCGAAATACTCGCGCTAACGTGAGTTAGCATGTGTAACATGGATGAGCCCCTCCATTATCTATTTAAGTTCACCATAATGGTTATCAATCAATCAAATCCATCAATAATTCCTATCGCGGAAAATTGCTTTACATAGGTCATCGGTATTAGAATCCAATACAAACATAATCTTAGGCTTTATCTGAGGCAGGAGCCTGGACGAATAGGAATAGGCATTTTTCTTGAAGCTACCTGGGTTTAGTACTTATTTTAATTACAGATGATCCTCGACAAATCACAATATGTTAAAAGCTCTTTGGATTCCGATTCGGACTTTGGTACCGATATACTGCCCAATAGCATTGTTCCATAATCCTTAATGCAATAATTTTTAAAACATTAAAGTATGTAAAAGGCGTTTGCAAGCACGTGGCGTCGGTTTTCAAAAAAATTATATTGAATTATTGCATTAAGGTTTTAATGCTCGAATGTGCAAAAGCTCCATTAGGGTGCTTTGATGTGAGAGGTTTCAGTTTTGAAAACAGTACTTGAACTAGACACCTGTCAGAAGCACGTTGTTAGTGCAATTCTTGTCTCTTTTAGCTATACGATGAGAATATCGATGCTTTTTGTACTTAAATATACATATTTTCGCTACAATAAGGTCTGCGTATCACTAAAGTTGACAGAACTGATACTCGTGGCAAGGGTAGAATTTATGATAAATCGCGGTTGTTTCATATTTTCATGTAAGCGTAATATGAAAATGATCATTATTCACCTAACAGGAAATTTCGACAAATTCGTGCCGACAGTTATTTCAGGAGCAATAACAGTGGGCGTATCATGCTCGATGTATCTAATGTAACCTACTATTGGGCATAAATGATTAGCAAAGGAGCCATTAAGTTCTTTCGGCTGAACTAATAAACGCTCCGGCACATCATGCCACGTATGACAGAGACACTGACGAAACTATAGGATCTATCCACCCAACCGGGGACCACACCCCTCCGATGCCATTGCCCAATTCCGTCGGTAAATAAATTAGTTTGCTAGTTTGAGGCATGAGCGCCGATTCGCTTCATGCATGCTTTATACGATCTCCAATATTCCATTGTATTGCTCGGTTTCTTGGAAACTCAGAAACCTTAGGATAGCCTATTTGACGTGACCCTCTGCGCGATGAAATTATTCGCTAGTAGCTCTGGTTTCATAACTCAAAAGCCTAATCTTTGGTAATTTTCGTCTCGTCCCAGAATTGTGCCCTCATAGCCTGTCGTGCTCGGTGTGCTCATTCTTCAAAACGCAGTATTTGCTCTGCCCGCTTATCACATAAGGAGAAAGCATTTTTAGGGTCTCTGAGCCTTGACAGTTGTCAACAAAACTCATCATATACGGAAACTCTGGTTTCCGATTTCGGGTTGTCACTGCTGCGCTCTGGTCTCCATTGAGTTTTGGAATGTGTCGTGCTAAAGGTGCTCGAGCTCAATAGAATATCAGTGAAAGTTTATGTTCGAGCAGGAAACTTTAGTTTGGTGTAGTTCGATACGGGTTTATTTAAAGCTATAATCTCCCGAAACTGGTTGCGTGTGAAGCAAGAGTTCCCACATATCTGTAGTTGAGGAGACCTTACGTGATATTATCATGGAAATTGATCAACAACATAATGGGCATCATAGTACCACCCAGTTGTTTCGCGTCTCTGCCGGAGATAACATGGCTGAATCCTACGCCGCCGGTGAATTACTTGTTACAATTTTGTATATAGGATTACTTAAAACTTATCTCTAAGCGTGCCTACTTTGCAAGTGTTAAATATTTCCAAGAAAGCTCGATTCCTATTGAATTCGCAATATTCATTTAAATTGATCTGTTCAAAAATCCGACAAGAGTAGCGTTTACTTTTTATAAGCTTTCTCCCGATTATCCTAAATCAGATTTGAGTGCTTATAATTGAATTTGAATATTTTATGCATGCCGACGTAGAAGTTCCCAGAATCAATAATAGGCTAAAAATAAGAAAGTTCTGTCGTAGCAGGCGAATTGACGTCCATGGTGTTTCAAAGTTGGATTGCTTAAGTATTGACGACTCTTAAATGGTTAATAATGATCGTTTGGTTGCGATGAACGAGGTTATCCTTTGAGTTTGAGCGCATTTGTGTCAAGATTCCAATTAATTGATTATTTTTCTTATTTTTTTTTTCAGCGGATGAGAATGACCTCGGGAATGGAATTGTGGGTATTCTCATCACAGCCCTCTCCTGGGTGATCGTCGTCTTAACATTTCCCTTCTCACTCTTCTTCTGCTTCAAGGTAGGCTCAATTTCAAATATGGCTTCGAGTTTAAATCAATAGAAAGAAACTGGAACAACTTGTGTAGCTATGAAGTTTGTATGAGTATGGATTCCTAGATTCTTGTTTGTGAGCACATGATCGTCGTCTTAACATTTCCCTTCTCACTCTTCTTCTGCTTCAAGGTAGGCTCAATTTCAAATATGGCTTCGAGTTTAAATCAATAGAAAGAAACTGGAACAACTTGTATAGCTATGAAGTTTGTATGAGTATGGATTCCTAGATTCTTGTTTGTGAGCACATGATTACTACTGCCGGGAGATTGGTTTAATAATTTAGGCTGCGCTGGGTAATTATAAATTCCGCCCTATTATTTTGGCTTTCTCCTAAGTAAATATTTACAAGGAAGCAGCGCGTCACTAAACAAAAATATACAAAACGGAAAATATCGCTGGGCTATCAACGCTGACTACCATCGAGTGATAAGACCATAGTCTGAATCTTTTGAGAGATACGTAATATGCTGAAAAGCCAATAATCTAGCGGAGAAAGTTCACTTTCACACGCTTTCATTGGGGTTTGCAGCCCAGAGCTTGTGTTATCGGTCTCTTATGCCTTGAATTGGCTCACACTGAAAAGGCCCCCAACCCCAACCGCATGACGCACAACTTGCATTTGAATTGTGAATTAAACATAGGGAATTTAGCTGGCGTTGCGCAGGAATTTTTGGCATTGCTGTTCTGCTTATTTCCTCGCTGATATACAAATATTTGGAGTGATGAGTGAAAACGTGTTTTTAGTATGATGGATGATTTGCGTACTTCTTCAAATTTTTGCAAAACTATGCCGATTTTAGATTATTTGCATGTTTCGCAGGACTCAATAATATAGACATCGGTTTGTGGATGAATAAGTCTGACAAAAATCTGAAGCACAATTTTTCAGTCACAAAATTTTTAAATTAAGCTTGCCATTTAAGTTTCCAAAATTTATAAACCAAAAAAATGCACCGTCCAATTTGCGCTCTGTATCCCCGGATTCGTTCAGAAAGCATTATGAATTATTGAATTTTTAAACTGAAATAAGACACTACGATGCAGTTAATCCTGCAATCGGGGTTGAGCGGAGCGTGTTTGCAGAAGTGACATGTGAATGTGACGTAGGTTTAATGTGGTGTTTGGGATCTAACAGGTGGTACAAGAGTACGAGCGAGCTGTGATTTTTCGCTTGGGTCGACTCCAGTCGGGAGGATCAAGAGGCATCTTCTTCGTGCTCCCTTGCATCGAGAGCTACACGAAAGTGGATCTTAGAACCAGTTGTTTCGATGTCCCTCCACAAGAGGTATGTCACTCCGATTAGAGACCTTGTCACGCCTCAATGCCTTCTCAATGTAATTGCACTTACGGCCTAGGATCAGAATCTTCTCTGTCGATGTGATTCGGCACAGAAAAAGGGAGAAAGGCAGGAGAAAGTGCCTAATGCGCTTTCACCCACGACAAAATATTTTTGATCTTTTAATCCAAGCTTTTAATTTTCCAGGTTTTAACCAAAGACAGCGTTACAGTAAGCGTGGATGCTGTAGTCTACTACCGCGTTAGCAACGCTATAATTTCAATTGCAAATGTAGCCAATGCTCATCAATCCACAAGGCTCTTGGCCCAAACTACTCTTCGAAATATACTGGGAACCAAAAATCTACATGAAATCCTTAGTGAACGAGAGGGAATATCCAACTCAATGCAGGTGATAAACCTTTTTGATATATTTTAGCATCTTATCATTTTATACCTTTTTGAGTCACTAGGCTCATGCTTGTTGTAATAAAACAAAGTTAGTATCAAGATTCGCTTAACCTTCTCGCACGAAAATCATAATTGATGATCATAGCCATATAAGCCTTATATTTTAGAGCAAACTCACACCGTGCTTTCACCAGCTTTTATTCGGTTAAATACATGTGCACCTTATAACTCTATTTGATATGTTTTAGCGTCCTATCATTTTATATGTTTTTGAGTCACTAGGCTCATGCTTCTTTCAATAAAACAAAGTAAGTATCAAAATTCGCTTAAACTTCTAGCACGAAAATCATAATTGATGATCATAGCCATATAAGCCTTATATTTTAGAGCAAACTCACACCGTGCTTTCACCAGCTTTTATTCGGTTAAATACATGTGCACCTTGAAGACAGTTTATGTAGATTTTAATAATTTCCTTGTATGCTTCTACGCGAGCAAAAGCTAATATTTGTTCGCACTTGCACGTTTGTGCTCATCTAACGTCCGCTGAGCTACACAGTGAGGTTGAAGTAAAACTCGTACCCGCGAGATGGAGAAATTTGCTTTCTCCTATGACATTTACCTTGTGCTTATGGCTTTGTACCCACAGAGACTCATACACTATTCGGTTTGAACCAATTCGCAGTTAATGCTAACACCCAAAATGCTGGTGAAAAATGCATGTACTTGTGCAAGTGAAATTCTATATATTTGAGCTTTATTGAAATATATTAGCTTGTACTCGATAGAATGCATTATTTGCAAGCAAGCAGATCATTTGCACAGCCTGAGTTCGACGACATAGGAAAAAAGAACGAAGAATATTAGGAAATGTGGAAATGGAGTAGTAGGTACTTTAAGTTAAGTACCACGAAAATGAATTCTTGAGTCTGACATTTTCAATTTCATTACCAAAAGAAAAGAGAAAAGTAAAAGAAAAAAAGAAGACATTTCGTTATGATTACTCTGCTCGTCTGCCTCTACAAATAGGTTTTCTTTTGCTCCATTGTGATGACTTGCATGTTTTATGTCGCCTAGATGGCTTCCGTTATGATGCTTTCTCTAGAATATATCCGTATAGACATATTATTAGTAGGGAAGACTGTGGAGACCTGACTGAAGTCGGAATATTTATGGACTCCTTTCACCACTTTTATGACATTTTCTACTTTCAGGGTTCACTGGACGTCGCCACAGAGGCATGGGGGATTAAAGTGGAACGAGTAGAAATGTGAGTTCATTACGCCTTTTATACAGAACATTAAATCTGTTTGTATCTTGGGATCGGATCAGCTAAGCCTTGTTCACAAATACAAATGTGAACCAAAGTAGCGTTTCACTAAAACAATTCGGGTTTAATGGCAGTCGCTAATACAACAAACCCTGCCAAGCTTTATTCATTTTCATTGTCGCCCACTTTCACTTTATGCTGGTTGCTGGTCAACTAATGGTGCAATCCGGTTGTGCCACTTCCTGGTCCTTCCGGTGCTGGCAATAACAGACGAATTGAATTATGCTATAAACGAGGGTGACCCTGTAATTTCAGTATATTTAATTCAAATATTTTAGAATTAAAGGGATTTCAGGAAGAACGATTTGCTAAAGTGAATAAATAGGGTTAAATGTACTGCAAAATTATGTGAAGTCTCAAAAATTTGAGGTTTTCACGGAACATGAAATTAAATGCGACATGTGACTGCTGTTTAACGTTTGAGGAGTATAACAATCTGATCCCGAATACAATCTAGTTTTTTCATTGATATTTAGTTGTTTTCATGATTTTAGAGCTCTTTTTAAAGATTTTATACACATGCTTGAAATTTTAATTTTGGTGAGACAGAAAGGACGTCCGACTCCCAGTGCAGCTCCAAAGAGCCATGGCAGCGGAAGCTGAGGCCTCTCGAGAAGCCCGAGCCAAAGTCATTGCAGCCGAAGGAGAGCAGAAGGCCTCCCGTGCGCTCAAAGAAGCTGCAGATGTCATGTCTGAGTCACCTGCTGCACTGCAGCTGCGATACTTGCAGGTAACATACTTGGTTATACCATCCATCAGAATTCTATATTTAACTCGATACTTGTTGCAATCGCTCTAATAAATCTTCCACTCTTTGAATCTTCCAGACATTGAACACAATTTCCGCCGAGAAGAACTCAACAATTGTTTTCCCTCTACCAATTGACTTAATCATGAGTTTCATGAATTCCATAAAGAAAGAATGAGCTCATGCCTACATCTCCGCCCGCCCTTTGGTCACGGAATATCAACGCCTGTCAACCTGGCGTCACCCTGTACAAAGATACTTTCTGGGACTCAAGACGACTCTGCTGCAGCTAAACAAACACAAGCTTCTTCGTAGTCTAGTACTCCGGAATCATCGGAAAAGAGTAATGAGGGAGTTGAGGCACTGCCTCAAGCCCAAACTGACTCATCAACTTCACTCCAATTATACTGCACAAATAGAATCAGTATTTGTAGTAGAACTAGAAACATAATACTTAAGCTCTGCTTTTAGGACCTTGTAAATATTTCTAGACCGCTGCTGCTTGCTGCTTCTCTTCAGTCAGCATTCTTCTGTCAACTGCCGCCATCATATGTGTACAATCTACTTTCACTTTTATGATTCTTTTTTTACAGCATTCTAGCAATGTAGTGTAGGTAACTTTTATGATTCTCATTTAGACCAAAGTCGAAATGTTATATTTATTACCTATTTTTTTCGTACTCTATTATCTCTGGAATGAGGGGATGGATTCCACTTTCTACACTAGCTGTAAACTCTAAATATTCTAGGCCTAGTTCTGCACTTTCTCAGTCATTTCTGAATGCTTTTACTGTTTGGATAAAAGATCCTTATTTGTAAAAAGCTTTTACCAATTTATGCTCCATAAGGCTATTCTAGCTAACGTCGTAAACGTAGGTCGTAATTTAAATAGAACTTGAATTAATAGCTTTTGTGTAAATCATGCCAATATTCTATGTACGTACATTCTGCAATAGCATTAAGCATCACTACTCAAGAAAAACGTTTAGATTGGTACGCTAAGCAATTTATGTGAAATATCAGGTTGAACGTGCGTCTGTTAGGAAACGTTAGGTAATTATGGAAGTATAGGTATGCATCTCAGCTCCGTTCGTTAGCGCTACTAAGCATTGTTGTAAATTGTACCTGTAAAATGCATACTTAAGATTAGTATAAGACATGTGCACTTCTTAAGTATGAAAGTACTTCTGAACACAGACACAGACTTACCGAAGCCAGTATTATTGTCAAAATCCTTGAAAAGGATAAAAACCAATTTGGTAACTAACCAGTATTGCTAAACTTCGTGTGCTAATCACTAGTTGTCAAATTTTGTGCTAGTCATATTTTAAGTCGTGTCTCACAACGTCATGCAAATTTCTGTACTGGTTAATGGTAAAGTTTGCGACCCCGCGATCGCCAGCTTATTCGATCAAACTAAAGTACATTGTCATTCACATGAGCTCTAGTAAATGAACCGTGTATGCGATCACGGTTTCGCCAACAATACCCGCAGCATTTCTATTAGTTTAGAGCGTAAATAATTTACCTACTAAATATTCAATAACATTCTCAAAATAGCTTAAGAATAATTTTTAGAACGATTTTGTTTTGATAGAATAATAATCTTTTTTTTATTTCGCCACTTCAACAAAGCTATTATATTGTAGACGACATCCACGCAGCAGTAACATATAGGACTTGGACTTAGGCTTTGCATTATTTCTAAAACAAAAAAAACATTCTTGACAAGTCAATTGTATTTTCTAGTATTTGTTAAATGTGCTATTTACTATCGCTAATTGCTACATAGTTTTACGCCATGTTAAAATTCGGAATTATTAAAGAAGTGGTTTAACTGTGACTTAAATACTTATTTCATTCATACTATTTGGTTTAACACAGATTTCACTCTTCGCTCAGCAATGACTCAATACTCAATCAATCAAACAGGTCCAAGGGAATCAAGCCATTTTTATGAGCTTCCTATGTAGCATTAAAGCATTCGTGTGTTAGGTTAGGTACATTCCTCTGTTACAACACTTAAGTTAGTACATATAATGCTTTCTTATCTACAGGAATTACTCTATAAATTATAGTTTTTTCCCTGTTAATGGTAATCATCCCACCGAAGTCTTAATTAGCTAAAATTATAACGTGTGTTTGGTTGGTGTTGCAGTGTGACTATATTTAGGTGCTGTTCGAAACTCAATTTCGTATGAAAAATTTTGGAAGTTGCTGACCAAGCGAGCTGTTCTTGGTCAGCTGCAAAAGTCACTCTTTTCCTTGAAGCAGGAATTACCCTGACTTGAGTCCTTTAACTCCGCCTCCGACGTTCCTTTAATTTTAATTATATAATTTATTGTACAGTGACTGTCAGGATTCGCCTTCTCCAACGCATTTAACTTACCGACAAGTGATCATCTTAAAACACGGAGAAATATTACCTAATTTTCGAAATACATATTTGAGATAAGTATTTCATTACTCTAAAAAGCTCGGGTTTCTCTGCGATTCTACACCGATTCGGTAACCTCCTGTTCGTCGCTTCCGTTTTCGAAAATACTTTTTCTTCTAATTTTTTCCGAACTGTAACATAAATTTCAACAAATCTGGGTATTGCATTGGTCCTTACAAAAGACTAAAACTTTACCATATTATGACGTACAATTAGTTTCAAGTTTTTGATCCAATAATTTAGTTTGATTTTAATTGAGAGCCGAATTCATAGAAACTAAACATGCAACAAGTGTATACAGAGGTATCGGTTTAAGTCGTTCTATGAAGAGGGCACTTCAATTCTATCTTTTAATAGGATTATAATTAAGGGCAAAACAAATAAATAGGTAACAGATTTCTCTACACTCAGCTACCTACAGTACGTGCTACACATTGGAGTCTAATTATACCGTAGCAGTTAGTTCATATATCATATCCGCAGAATATATTTAAGGGGCTTTCTCCTCTTCGCAGAATCGTCATGGGAGAGACGCTGACTCTTTGACTAGTTCTGAAGATTAGGTCGACGCATTAACTTCCA